>ML349300.1:0-143607 GCA_005239505.1 Nicotiana paniculata | reverse complement strand
CATATACGAACTATAACTATGCTAAGATAGGAGGGGGGACTCAGAAGCTCTGTGGACGCTGCAGAAATACCTCAAGATCTCCCGAAGATCTGCTACTCTATTGACTCCGGAACGGTGCGCTGGAACCTGGGTCTGCACATGAGAAAACATGCGCAGAAGGGCGTGAGTACTCCACATTCGGTACCCAGTAAGTGCCAAGCCTAACCCTAGTCAAGTAGTGACGAGGTCAGGTTACGACTCTACTGAGTTTGCAAAAATAAACAAATATAATTAACAGATAAGTAAAAACAGTAATAACTAACAGGAAGTAAAGTGAACCGGAAAGAACGAAGTAGTAAATCTCAGCTCTGCACAGCATATAAATCAGTAGATAGTCGTACAATGCAATACAGGGGAAAGTCTCAGGTCTCGGCTCGCAGTCCCAATGTAAATATGCAATGCAATGCGAGGGAAATTCTGAGGTCATAGCCCGCAGTCCCAATGTAAATATGCAATGAAATGCAAGGGAAAGTCTCGGATCATAGCCCGCAGTCCCAATATAAATATGCAATGCAATGCAAGGAAAAGTCTAAGGTCATAGCCCGCAGTCCCAATGTAAATATGTAATGTGAGATGTATATCAGATATAGCGTAATTCAAAGGTTTGGGAAAATAGTTGGCAAATATAGAGTAAGGTACTTAACCCAGCTTCAAATAATAGTAACGAGTGGAAAATCAGGTAAAATCGTTAGACTTGATAAAATCTTAAGTCGCTACTCAGTTAAACCAATAACAGAAATAATAGGAAGTTAAGATGAAGTATGTCATAGAAGGAAACAATGGAATTAGTGAGAAATATCCCATGCACGTACTCGTCACCTCAAGTACACGGGGTTTTCATGTCAAAAATCAGTTATAAATGCCTAAGGGAATTTCCCCAACACAGAGTTAGGTAAGCCACTTACCTCGACTGTGTTAATCAACTAATAATCACGCTCTTGCCACGAGTATCCAACTCTGGGTGGCCCAAATCTATTCAATTTGATTGCATAATGTGAATATCATTTCAAGAAATCAAAATAACTAATCAATTCGAAGCTAATATGCGAAATTAGGAATTTTGACCAAAACGCCCCTCGGGCCCACGTCTCAAAATCGGGTAAAATTTATATTTTCTGGACACCGATTCACTCACGAGTCTAGCCATATAAGAATCTCTCAAATCGGAGGTCAAATAGCCAACCAAAACTCAATAATTCGGTCTATGAAGTTCATCCCATTTTTCCTATAATTTTCGAAATTAAGGGTTGAATTTAAGATTGGAATCATGGAATATGATCTATAAGGGATAGAAATCACTTACCTAAGTTACCCAGGTGCAAAAATCTTCAGAAATCGCCCTTCCCGAGCTCTCCAATTCGAAAATATGAAAATGGCATAAACCCTCGGATTTGGGGTTTTAATATTCTGCCCAGGCATTTGCCTTACGCGATCGCGTACAATGAGTCGCAATCGCGGAGAGTAATGAAACACGCGCCTGGAAATCCTTCATCACGATCGCGATTAAAGGTCTGCGATCGCAGACCTTCTGACCCTATAGCAACGCGATCGCGTCTAAGGCCACACGACCGCGTAGAGCAAAACACTGCACCTCCCCCAGCCTTCGGATACCTTACGCGATCGCGATCACGATCGCGATCCTGGGCGTGCGATCGCGTAGACCAACTGACCAGAACACTGCGATCACAGCTGGAATCTGTGATCGCAAAGCACAAATTTCTAACCACCCCCATCTAACACTACGCGATCGCGGACTGATTTACGCGATCGTAGAGAACACTTACCTGCTGCTGTAAAACCAGAAAAACCAGCAAAAGGACTTAGGCCAAATATGCCCGTTTGGGCACCCGAAACACACACGAGGCCCCCAGGACCTCAACCATACCTACCAACCAACCCTAATACCTCATTCAAACTTGGTCGAGCTTTAAAAACACATCTCATAAAATCAAAATCATCGATTATGCATAGATTCAAGCCTAAGAACTTAGGAAAATTCCAGAATTCACATCCGACGCCGAAACACGTCTAAACTCATCTGAATGACCTCAAATTTTGCACACAGGTCACAAACGACATTACAAACCTTCTGTCACTTTTCGAAATCCATTCCGAGGCCGATATCAAAATCTCACCTATCGACCGAAATTGCCGAAATTCTAACTTTCGCCAATTCAAGCCTAAATCCACAACCGACCTCGAAAACACATTTCGAGCATGCTCCTAACCTCGAAATCACCCAACGGAGATAACGGAGTCGACAGAATCCCATTCCGGATCCGTATCCACACAGCTCTAGCTACGGCCAGATTTCTAAAGCTAAAATCCACATTTATGGACAATGTGTCCAAAATCACCCCGGATTTCATCACTCAACGCACCGACAGGTTCCAAATAACATAAATAGACATGGGAGAAACGGTAAATAAGGGATTGGGGCGTTAATTCTTAAAATGACCGACCGGGTCGTTACATCCTCTCCCTCTTAAGAAAATCGCTCATCCTTGAACGAGCATAGAAACATACCTGGAGCTGGGAAAAGATGAGGGTACTAACTCCGCATATCCTGCTCGATCTCCCAAGTCGCCTCCTCGACTGGCTGACCCCTCCACTGAGCCTTTACTGACGCAATATCCTTTGACCTGAGCTTTCTGACCTGCCTGTCCAATATAGCTACAGGCTCCTCAACATATGATAGATCCTTGTCCAATTGGACTGAGCTGAAATCCAAGACATGAGTCGGGTCACAGTGATACTTCCGGAACATGGAGACGTGGAACACCAGATGAACCCCTGCTAGGCTGGGAGGCAGGGCTAGCTCATAAGAAACCTCCCCAACATGTCGCAACACCTCAAAAGGGCCAATAAATCCCGGACTCGGCTTGACTTTCTTCCCGAACCTCATGACGCCCTTCATAGGCAATACCCGAAGCAAAACTCGATCACCAGCCATAAATGCTAAGTCCCGAACCTTCTGATCCGCATAGCTCTTCTGCCTGGACTGAGCTGTGCGAAGTCTCTCCTGAATCACCTTCACCTTGTCCAGGGCATCTCGAACCAAGTATGTACCCCAAAATCGGGCCTCCCCGACTCAAACCATCCCACGGGAGACCTGCACCGCCTACCATACAATGCCTCATATGGCGTCTTCTGAATGTTGGACTGGAAGTTGTTGTTGTAAGCAAACTCTGCAAGGGGAAAGAATCTATCCCATGACCCTCCAAAATCCATCACACAGGCACGGAGCATATCCTCGAGTATCTGAATTGTACGCTCGGACTGCCCATCCGTCTGAGGGTGAAATTATGCTCAACTCTACCCTGTTGCCTAACTCCTGCTGAACGGCTCTCCAGAACCGTGAAGTGAACTGTGTACCTCTGTCTGAAATGATAGATAATGGAATACCATGGAGGCGAACAATCTCTCTGATATAAATCTCTGCCAACGTCTCCGATGAATATGTAGTCAGTACCGGAATAAAATGGGTTGATTTGGTCAGCCGGTCCACAATCACCCAAATAGCATCATGCTTCCTCAAAGTACGAGGAAGTCCAACCACAAAGTCCATGGTGATCCGCTCCTACTTCCACTCTAGAAGTTCAATCTGCTGAAGTAACCCTCCCGATCTCTGATGCTCACATTTGACCTGCTGACAGTTGAAACACTTGGCTACAAACTCCACTATATCCTTCTTCATTCTTCGCCACCAATAGTGTTGTCTCAGATCCTGGTACATCTTTGTGATACCCAGATGGATGGAATACCGCGAACTATGGTCCTCCTCAAGAATCCACTCCCGAAGCCCATCTACGTTGGGCACACAAATACGTCCCTGCATCCTCATCACCCCATCCTCTCCTATAGTCATATCTCTGGCATCACCCCACCGGACTCTATCCTGGAGAACTAAAAGGTGGGGATCATCATATTGGCGCTCTCTGATACGATCATGGAGGGAAGATCGAGCAACCACACAAGCTAATACCCGGCAAGGTTCATAAAGATCCAATCTCACAAACTGACTGGCTAAGGATTGAACATCTAAGGCTAGAGGCCTCTCAGCTGCATGAAGGAATGCAAAACTCCCCAAACTCTCCTCCCGGTGACTCAAGGCGTCGGCCACCACAATGGCCTTCCCCGGGTGGTATAATATAGTGATGTCATAGTCCTTTAGAAACTCTAACCACCTACGCTGGTGCAAATTTAGATCCTTCTGCCTGAATATGTGTTGCAAACTCCGGTGATCCGTGAATATCTCACAGGGAACACCATATAAATAATGATGCCATATCTTCAGGGCGTGAACAATCGCTGCCAAATCGAGATCATGAACAGGGTAATTTTTCTCATGGACCTTCAACTGCCTGGATGCGTAGGCAATCACCCTACCGTCCTGCATCAACACCGCTCCCAAGCCAATTCTCGAAGCATCACAATAAACTGTATAGGAACCGGAACCGGTAGGCAAAACCAACACAGGAGCTGTAGTCAGGGTTGTCTTGAGCTTCTGAAAGCTCTCCTCACACTCCTCAGTCCATATAAAAGGTGCACCCTTCTGGGTCAATTTGGTCATAGGCGCTGAAATGGATGAAAATCCCTCCACAAAACGGCGATAATACCCAGCCAAACCGAGGAAACTACGGATCTCAGTAGCTGAGGATGGTCTGGGCCAACTCTGGACCGCCTCCACCTTCTTCGGATCTACTTTGATCCCATCCGAAGAAACCACGTGGCCTAGGAATGCCACAGAGTCAAGCCAAAATTCACACTTAGAAAACTTGGCATACAACTTCTTCTCCCTCAATGTCCGAAGCACGGTCCTCAAGTGCTGCTCATGGTCCTCTTGGGACCTAGAATATACCAGAATGTCATCAATGAACACAATGATGAAAGTATCAATATAAAGCCAAAATATGTTGTGCATCAAGTGCATGAAGGCTGCTAGGGCGTTGGTCAGCCCGAATGACATAACAAGGAACTCATAGTGTCCATATCTGGTCCTGAAGGCAGTCTTCAGGATATTCGGTTCTCGAATCTTTAGCTGATGATAACCCGAATGTAGATCAATCTTGGAGAACACTCTAGCAGCCTGTAACTGGTCAAATAGATCATCAATGCGAGGCAATGGGTACCTGTTCCTCACTGTTACCTTATTCAACTGCCCGTAGTCAATACACATACGCATCGAGCCATCCTTTTTTTTCACAAATAATACCGGAGCGCCCCAAGGTGATACACTGGGCCTGATGAATCCCTTCTCAAGAAACTCCTGTAACTGTTCCTTCAACTCCTTCAGCTCAGGAGGAGCCATGCGATAAGAAGGAACGGAAATGGACTGAGTGCCCGACAACAAGTCAATGCCGAAATCAATGTCTCTATCAGGTGGCATACCCGAAAAATCAGCTGGAAATACATCAGAATAGTCTCTGACAACTGGAACTGACTCCACTGTAGGGGTCTCGGTGCTAACATCTCTCACATAAGCCAAATATGCATCATACCCCTTCCGAACCATCCGCTGAGCCTTAAGAAAAGAAATGACTCGGCAGGGAGTATACTCCAAGGAACCTCTCCACTCTAACCTCGGAGATCCTGGCTTAGCCAGCATCACGGTCTTGGCGTGACAATAAAGAATAGAATAATAGGGAGATAGCCAGTCCATACCCAATATAACATCGAAATCTACCATACTAAGTAGTAGCAAATTAGCTCTGGTCTCAAAACCACTGATAGTAATCAAACATGACCGATATACGCGGTCCACAACAAGAGAATCTCCCACCAGAGTAGAAACATAAATAGGGGAACTCAAAGAGTCCCGGACTATCCCCAGATGTGAAGCAAAATAGGAAGACACATATGAATACGTAGATCCTGGGTCAAATAATATCGATGCATCCCTATGACAAATAGGAACAATACCTGTAATGACTGAATCTGAAGCAATGGCCTCGGACCGGGCCGAAAGAGCATAGTACCTGGCCTGGCCTCCCCCTATAGGGCGAACTTGACCTCCCCGACCTCCACCTCGAGCTGTCTGAGGTGGGGGGTAGCAGCTTGGGCTGGAGGAATAACTGGAGGACCTGGAGGAAGGCGTGGAGCCTGATAAATCTGAGGGGGTGCACCCTGATAAGTCTGAGGTGGTGCACTCCTCCCCACTCTTGGGCAATCCTTGATCATATGCCGAGGGTCACCACACCCAAAAAAACCCTCTGAGGATGCAATGGCTGCTGCTGACTCTGAACTGGCCTGCTGGACTGGCCAGTGATGGCACCTCGAGCTGGAGGCACCTGAGATATCGGTGGTGCATAATAAGGCTCCTGAGGCCTAGGAGGAGCTGGAATACCGTTGGCTGCTGGAAGAGCTGAATGAATGGGGTGGCTCATAAAACCCCTACCATGGCGTGCTGCATGTGTACGAATTCCTGAAAAATGACCCGTCTCTCGAGACCTCTTGACCTCCCTCTCCTCTCTGTCCTGGGCCAACATACTCTCAATCCTTATAGAAATGCTCACGGCCTGCTGGTAAGTAATATTTGTCTCCAGCTCTCCGGCCATGCTACTACGAATGCTGGGATGGAGCCCCTAAATAAAACGACAAACTCTCCCTCTGACCATAGAAACCAAAGCTGGTGCACGTCGTGCCAAGTCACTGAACCAGAATGCATACTCTGACACGGTCATGGTACCCTGGCGTAGCTGCTCAAACTATGCACGCCAAGCATCCCTGAGACTCTGAGGGACAAACTCGAGCAAAAACATCTCTGAAAATTGAGCCCAAGTAATTGAGGATGCCTCGTCCGGACTACTAAGCTCAAATGCACGCCACCACTGATAAGCTGCTCCTCTCAGCTGGAAAGTAGTGAAAGAGACCCCAATCATCTCCACAATACCCATGGTGCGAAGAATACGATGACACTCTTCAAGAAAACCTAGAGCGTCATCTGAAGCCAATCCGCTGAAATCAGGTGGGTGGTACTTCTTGTACCTCTCAAGACGGAGCTGCTCAGATTCAGATACAGCTGCTCTGGACTCCGGCTGAATTGGGGCTGCAGGAGGCATGGGGATATACTCTGGAACCTGCCCCATATGAACCCTCTGTTCAGGAGTACGTGCTGCGGGAGTCTGTGTCCCTCCCCTGTCCTGGGATGTAGCTGGGGCTATCGGGAGCAGTCCTGCCTAAGACAGAGTACTGAAAGCACTCATGAACTGGGCCAAAGTCTCTTGGAGGTATGGAGTGACAGTAGGGACCTCCTGTGCCCCTGCTACTGTAGCTGCTGGGGGCTCCTCTACCTCTACTCTGGCCGGTGCTCGGGCCGCACCGCGTGCTCGCCCTGCCCCGGACCCTGCCTCTGGTGGCTCTAACTGGGGGGCTCGGGTGCCTGGTCATCACTACGTCCGGTACGGGTATGAACCATATGCAAGCAAAAATAGAATAGAGTTTAAGAATTTGATGAAGGTAACCAGCACGATAAGGAATTCCAAAGAATATGATTATTCTTAACAGTTACATAGCCTCTCGAAGATAGATACGGACGTCTCCGCACCGATCTGCAAGACTCTAATAAACCGGCTTGTGATGTTGTGACTCCTATGAACCTAGACGCTATGATACCAACTTGTCACGACACAATTTACCCTCTGAAAGGTATCTTGACGGCACCTAGTCTCCATGACTAGGTAAGCCTAGAAATATGCGGAAAACAACAGAATCAATAAAATAAAGACAAAAAGGATATCAACTAGATATAAGGTAGCTACTCAGCATATACAGTTTGTACTTCCCAAAACCCGGAATATCGCCAACATCACAAGCTAAAAGTTATGGTTCAATATATAGAAATTGGAAATGAAAGTGTAGTCTCATATACGAACTATAACTATGCTAAGATAGGAGGGGGGACTCAAAAGCTCTGCAGACGCTGCAGAAATACCTCAAGGTCTCCCGAAGATCTGCTACTCTACAGACTCCAGAACGGTGCGCTGGAACCTGGGTCTGCACATGAGAAAACATGCGCAGAAGGGCGTGAGTACTCCACATTCGGTACTCAGTAAGTGCCAAGCCTAACCCCAGTCAAGTAGTGACGAGGTCAGGTTACGGATCTACTGAGTTTGCAAAAATAAAAAGATATAATTAACAGATAAGTAAAAACAGTAATAACTAACAGGAAGTAAAGTGAACCGGAAAGAACGAAGTAGTAAATCTCAGTTCCGCACAGCATATAAATCAGTAGATAGTCGTACAATGCAATACAGGGGAAAGTCTCAGGCCTCGGCCCGTAGTCCCAATGTAAATATGCAATGCAATGCGAGGGAAAGTCTCAGGTCATATCCCGCAGTCCCAATGTAAATATGCAATGCAATTCAAGGGAAAGTCTCAGGTCATAGCCCGCAGTCCCAATGTAAATATGCAATGCAATGCAAGGGAAAGTCTCAGGTCATAGCCTGCAGTCCCAATATAAATATGTAATGCAAGGGAAAGTCTCAGGTCATAACCCGCAGTCCCAATGTAAATATGCAATATGCAAGGGAAAGTTTCAGGTCATAGCCCGCAGTCCCAATGTAAATATGTAATGCGAAATGTATATCAGATATAGCGTAATTCAAAAGGTTTGGGAAAACAGTTGGCAAATATAGAGGAAGGTACTTAACCCAACTTCAAATAATAGTAACGAGTGGAAAAGCAGGTAAACTCATTGGACTTGATAAATTCTTAAGTCGCTACTCAGTTAAACCAATAACAGAATTAATAGGAATTTAAGATGAAGTATGTCATAGAAGGAAACAATGGAATTAGTGAGAAATATCCCACGCACGTACTCGTCACCTCAAGTACACGGGGTTTTCATGTCAAAAGTCAGTTATAAATGCCTAAGGGAATTTCCCCAACACAGAGTTAGGTAAGCCACTTACCTCGACTGTGCTAACCAACCAATAATCACGCTCTTGCCACGAGTATCCAACTCTGGGTGGACCAAATCTATTCAATTCGATTGCATATGATATCATTTCAAGAAATCAAAATAACTAATCAATTCGAAGCTAATATGCGAAATTAGGAATTTTGACCAAAACGCCCCTCGGGTCCACGTCTCGAAATCGGGTAAAATTTATATTTTCCGAACACCCATTCACTCACGAGTCTAGCCATATAAGAATCTCTCAAATCGGAGGTTAAATACCCAACCAAAACTCAATAATTCGGTCTATGAAGTTCATCCCATTTTTCCTATAATTTTCGAAATTAAGGGTTGAATTTAAGATTGGAATCATGGAATATGATCTATAAGGGATAGAAATCACTTACCAAGTTACCCAAGTGCAAAAATCTTCAGAAATCTCCCTTCCCAAGCTCTCCAATTCGAAAATATGAAAATGGAATAAACCCTCGGATTTGGGGTTTTAATATTCTGCCCAGGCATTTGCCTTACGCGATCGCGTACAATGAGTCGCGATCGTGGAGAGTAATGAAAGACGCGCCTGGAAATCCTTCATCGCGATCACGATTAAAGGTCTACGATCGCGGACCTTCTAACCCTACAGCAACGCGATCGCGTCTGAGACCACGCGACCGCGTAGAGCAAAACACTGCACTTCCCCCAGCCTTAGGATACCTTACGTGAACGCGATCGCGATCCTGGGCGTATGATCGCGTAGACCAACTGACCAGAACACTGCGATCGCGGATGGACTTCTGTGATCGCAAAGCACAAATTTCTGACCACCCCCATCTAACACTACGCGATCGCGGACTGATTCACGCGATCGCAGAGAACACTTACCTGCTGCTGCAAAACCAGAAAAACCGGCAAAAGGACTTAGGCCAAATATGCCCGTTTGGGCACCCAAAACACACCCGAGGCCCCCAAGACCTCAACCAAACCTACCAACCAACCCTAATACCTCATTCTAATTTGGTCGAGCCTTAAGAACACATCTCATAACATCAAAATCATCGTTTATGCATAGATTCAAGCCTAAGAACTTAGGAAAATTCCAGAATTCACATCCGACGCTGAAACACGTCTAAACTCATCCGAATGACCTAAAATTTTGCACACAGGTCATAAACAACATTACGAACATGCTGTCACTTTCGAAAATCCATTCCGAGTCCGATATCAAAATCTCTCCTATCGGCCGAAATCGCCGAAATTCTAACTTTCGCCAATTCAAACCTAAATCCACAACCGACCTCAAAAATACATTCCGAGCATGCTCCTAACCCCGAAATCACCCAACGGATCTAATAGAGTTGATGGAATCCCATTCTGTATCCGTCTTCACACAGCTCTAGCTACGGCCAGATTTCTAAAGCTAAAATCCACATTTATGGACTATGTGTCCAAAATCATCCCGGATTTCATCACTCAACGCACCGACAGGTTCCAAATAACATAAATAGACATGGGAGAAATGGTAAATAGGGGATCGGGGCGTTAATTCTTAAAACGACCGACCGGGTCGTTACAGTCTTCCTTCATATGCTGCTTATTTACTGAGCATTGTTCAAACTGAGTTTATTCGGTGAAGCTAATTGTCTAAGTGAGATTGGTTTTAGCTGACACCCTTGCCGGGATGATTTGGTTTCTTGGTTGCGAACTTGAATGTATAGAATCGTTGCTATATTGTCTTGTCTTTCCCTTGTTATGATGTTCTCTCTTTGTGCTTGGCATTCCTCTCAGTGGCTACTTCTTATGAGTGAGTTGTTACCACTTTTGTGATTTAAGTCTTTGTATTGATTTGCCCATCGCACTTTGTATTCAGCCTTGTTTGCTTTCCCGCCGGTTGTGGCAATATATGTTGTTTCTGTCACATTCTGGTTGTTTTTCTCAGTGGCTGCAATGCATATTTAAATTGGGACTACGGACAGAGATTCGGGAGCTTTCCCCCTGTACTGCATTCTCATATTTAAATTGGGACTACGGACAGAGATCCGGGAGATTTCCCCCTGTACTGCATAACATATTTAAATTAGGACTACGGACAGAGATCCGGGAGCTTTCCCCCTGTACTACATTGCATATTTAAATTGGGACTATGGACAGAGATCCGGGAGTTTTTCCCTTGTACTGCATTGCATGACAAATTCTGAGTGGCGGACTGAGTTCCGGTAGTTTTATGATTGAGGAGATTTGGGTCGAAAGAAATAAATATATATATTTAAAAGTATAGCTGAAAAACAATTATCTCCAGGAAAAGTTATGTCTAAAGGACTTCTTTTTCGAATGTATATTTGAAAAGAATTTGTCTTGCAAAATAATGATATTTGAAAGAGCAGTAGGAAAAATATATTTTGAACATCACATATTTTGATGATATTTGAAAGAGCAATAGTTGGGAAAACATATTTTGAACCTCACGTGTTTGATGATATTTGAAAGAGAAGTACTTGGAAAAATATATTTTGAACATTGCGTATTTTGATGATATTTGAAAGAGCAGTACTTGGGAAAATATATTTGAACATCACGTATTTTGGTGATATTTGAAAGAACAGTATTTGGGAAAGTATATTTGAACACCCCATATTTTGAAGAGACTATGTTGTTAACATTTCTCTTTATAAAAATATATAAATATACATTCAGATAAAGTATGTTTCAAAGAAGAAATTTCTCTATTCCGAAATAATTATATCTTTGAAGCTTTCAAAATAAACTCACGATTCAAAGGTTTTCACTTGAAGGTTGACCAGTTTTATTGAGTTTATTGGCTAAGGCCTGAGGTAAATAAATTGATGCAGTGCTGAGTTGCCAGTGCTTTTATTGGGTTGTGATTCCCTCCGTTTTGGATTGTATTCTTTCCGTTCTCTTTGCGTATTTCTTCTATGATGTCCGTTGATCGTAACTATTGAATTTTCTTCCGTACTATTCGATCTTATCGTTAATTATATTGAAAAATCTTTAGATAGATATTATGTTTCGGTCATTTACACATTTATGCCTTTTTACTTATTAGACCGGTGGTGTCTTGACTAGTCCTCGTCACTACTTCACTGAGGTTAGTCTTGATACTTACTGGGCACCGCTGTGGTGTGCTCATACTACACTTCTGCACATTTTTGTATGCAGATCCAGGTTATCGTTGCTAGCAGCTGCGCAGACATTGCTGAGGAGACTCCAGGTAACCTACTGCTGCATTTGCAGGCTTCGGAGTCACCTTCATGTTTTATTCTATTCAACTGTACTTACTTATTCCTAGACAATTGTATTTAGATTTGATAGAAGGATTTCGTAGAGCTTATGACTTGTATTTATCGGGTTTTGGAAAATTGTAAACTCTTTCAAGATGTCTATATCGAGATTATTATAATTCCTTTATTATTGTTGTTGTTTAGTAGAAATATTAGGCTTACCTAGTCCCGAAGACTAGGTGCCATCATGATACCCAACGGAGAGAAATTTGGGTCGTGACAGTCCACTTAAGTGATTTTTCAAGATCACTCTTCACTCTTCCTAGTTCTACCTGAAATTGTCTATTTTTCTCAAGCTCAGCACACAAACTAGATTTTAC
The DNA here is from genome assembly GCA_005239505.1 of Nicotiana paniculata. Lineage (NCBI taxonomy): Eukaryota > Viridiplantae > Streptophyta > Magnoliopsida > Solanales > Solanaceae > Nicotiana > Nicotiana paniculata. The sequence continues at coordinate 131,053 of ML349300.1, read as the reverse complement.
TGATTTTAGCTCATTTTCAAGCCTAAGGTGTGCCTCACTTGCAACTTCCTTTCCCTTTTGAGTTTCACATGCCTATTTTCCCTTCTTAGTTCCTCAATTGTTTCCTTTAGGTCTACAACTACTACCAATAGGCCATCTCTTTCATGCACTATGTTTGCAATTCTCTCAGTCAAGATATTATTTTCCCTTCCTAAACTCTCAATGGTCTCTTTTAGATCATCCATAACCACCACTCGGTTATCTCTCTTATGTTCTGTTTCTCCTAGTTCCATGGTTTGCGCATTTTTATCATTGATGAGACTGTGATATGCATCAATTAAAACATTAGCCAAGGATATAAGCTTCTTTTGAGAATACGATTTCAAATTTCTTTGAACATCCAGAAGGTTTACCTCATCATCATTGTCGTCATCTCCATCATCATCAGACTGCGCCATCAAGGCAAAAATAGAGTCATACCTAGCTGCTTCCTTTCCACTATCATCATGGAGCTGTCACCTTGCCCATCATCTTCTTCGGATTCGCTGGAAGAGTCTCCCCATGCAGCAAGAACCTGTTTCACAATGTTGTCAACGGCATCTTTTCTTTGAATCTTTTGTCAGGAACCTGTTTCCTCTCATTCGCCTTTTCAGTGTTGGCATTGTAATGATCCTACTTATGAAGAGGACAAACTTTAAAGAAGTGTCCAGGCTTTCCACACTTATGACAACAATCATTTCCTTTGAGATCCCTGCTAGAACTTCCTTTCTTTGGAATCCCACCATTTTTTCGAATCATCTTTTGGAATCTTTGAGTGAGATACTCCATGTCGGATTCATCACTACTTGAGTCTTTGTTGGAAGCTTTGAGAACCATGTTATTTTCATTCTTGGTCCCTCTTCTTTCAAGATCCTTCTTTCTCTTCATCTCATAAGTTTTGAGATTTCCAATGAGTTCATCAATGGTCAGCTTCTGCAGATCTTTTGCTTCAGTGATAGCATTCACCTTGATAGCCCAGGAATCTGGTAGAACACTGAGTATCTTCCGGACCAGCTTGTTAGTTGGCATGATTTCACCAACTAAATGGCGCTCATTGATTATAGAGGTGAAGCGGGTATGCATCTCTTGAATGGACTCATCCTCTTTCATTTTAAAGAGTTCATACTCAGTTGTCAGCATATCTATTTAGGACTGCTTTACCTGAGTAGTCCCTTCGTGAGCCGTTTGAAGAGCTTCCCAGATTTCTTTGGTAGATTCACATGCCGAGATACGATTATACTCGTCTGGTCCAATACCACACACAAGAATCTTCTTCGCCTTGAAGTTCTTATCAACAGCTTTTCGGTCAACACCATTGTATTCTTTTCTTGTCTTTGGAACGGTCTTTGTTTCCTCTCCAACAGCCTTCATAGGAACAAAGGGACCATCACAAATCACGTCCCAAAGCTCGAAGTATTCAACCATAATGAATTCATGCATTATTGTTTTTCACCAACCATAGTATTGGTCGTTGAATCTTGGGGGTCTATAGGTTGATTGTCCTTCCTCGAAGTTTGGTGGAGCAGTCATGATGAGGATCCTTTCTAGGTGTTAACCTTTTAGAAAGAACCTGCTCTGATACCAATTGATAAAATTTAAGGGTCCACTAAACTATATAGAGAACCGGGTTCTCTATTAGTTCCCACAGAATACACGCACACTGTAGTAAGTAAATGGCACAATGGAGTTTTACGTGAAAAACTCCCAGCTCACGGGATCAAAAACCACGACCTACTCTTGTAGGATTTCAACTTCACTACTGAGAAACTTTAGATTACAACCTATTGTAACCTAGGAATTAGTCTCTTAATCCCTCACTAACTTGTAACACTCTATTACAAGCCACTTTGTAATAACTCTATTACAAAGACTTTACAACTTGACTAACTCTAGCCAAGACACAAACACAAGGGTTTATGATTTACAAAAGATCTTCTACAGATATGCTTCTAAGTAAGCTGGGTAGAAGTTACAAATGAAGAACAAATAACAAAGACTCAACAAACCTTAGGGCATGCAATAACTTCAATACATGGAACTGGTCATTAGTTATGTTGTTCTTCGTTCTTGATGCCCTTGAGAATCACTTGCAAGATTGACACAGACTTGAGAGAATTCTTGATGAGTTCTTGAATGTGCAAGTGATTTGTTTTTCCTTTGTTTGATGTTAATATCTCATTTGTGATATCACTTGGATGATGTAAGCAAGTTAGGTAAGGAGCATTCCCCATAAAGTTGATTGTTGCACTGTTTCTGCACTGTAACGTGCAGGCAGCAACTTTACAGCTGTGAAGAGTTAACTTGTACAGTCACCTCGGGAACTGGTAGTTATATGTTCCCTCTGCTGTTCCTTTGACTCTGAAGAGTTGAACTATGTCCCCAACTGGAGACTTGTTGATCTTTAAGTTCTTGAGGATGTGTATCAGGTTCCTTATCTGGTTCTTGACAGTAAGTTTGTTAGATCATCAAAATATAAAACGAGAATACTTATAACCTATCACTCCATATTGTTAGAATTAAGTCATGTAATACTTTATTTGGTGAAGATTTCTTTGGCAATGCAACTTGTAGGTCATATTGTTCTCCAATTGCCTTATTCTTAGATAAAATGAGATACAAGAGGATCAAGATTGAGGTTTTGCCTGAGTTTTAGTGTTACCTTAGAATTAGAGATGGCAATGGGGAGGGGCACCCTGCACCACCCCGCATAAAATCGTCCCGCCCTGCAAAGTTAATTTTTTTTCCATTTCATTTTTAATGAGTAGTTTTTCTTTCATTTTTTTAAAATAAATTACCAATGGCCTATGACCTTCTTTTCTTTATTTTTTTTCTTGGGCGTTCCTGCTTTGCCAATAATGTATTTCATGTAATGCTGGATCATGGGTGTCTCCTGCTAACATTAATAGAAAATATCTTTTAGCATAATACCCCGTAAAAGTAGTAATTTAATTAGGGAGTTAATTATTTTCATCAATATTAAATATATCTTCTTAAATTGCTACTCTATACTCCTACTTGACAGAAGCATCGATATTCTTATAATTAATGATATGATGCTGAATCTCATAAGATTTATGCATTCTTGTGAGTAGTACTTACATTTGAAAATAATGTAGAAGTATTTATATATGATGTGTTTTTTCTTTCATCTTATGTTTGATAAATTATCCTTTTTTATTTATTTTCTGTTTGATAAGTTATTCTTATGATTAATAAAGAATTAAAATTAAACAAGAAAATGCTTTGCAAGTTGGAACTGAAAAGTAAAAACCAAAAAATAAAAGTAAGAGGAATGGTTGCTTTGGACATACTAAAGTCGGGAGGAAATCCGTCGAAAATCGCAACCGCCCCACCCCTTATTAAATTTTCAAAAGACAGTTTCAACTTGCTCTACACCCGCAACAGCCCTGCATAAGGTCAAACACATCCCGTCCCGTATAAGATAAAACCCGCCCCGCCCGCACCCACACCCACACTGCCCCATTGCCACCTCTACTTAGAATGAGCTATAAATTCTAAGGTGAAAATAGAATATTTAAATTTTGCTAATTCATATTATTTGCACTGTATTAGTGTAGAGTATTCTACATTAGATTAGAGACTTGTATTATTCTTAATAAAATTAGCCACAAAATACTTTACCTAGTACTATATTCGTTTAAAAAAATACCTAAAGCAGAAGATGAAATTTAGTTTGTATTTTGGTACATGATTCCATACAGAGACAATTAATCTGTAATGCGATAAAGTTTATATATTGTGACCCATGACCCTTTAAGTTTTAATCTAGGCTTGGCTCAAAAGTGTTCCTTTTCTGGAAACATAAAGAATTTGTTGTGTGCAAGGTAATATATACACCAAACTGCTCTTGAGCAGAGGTATTTATGGTTCGGTTTGGATCAATTTTTTTATAAAAAGAAATCAAATCAAGTAAGTCGGTTTTTAAAATATTGGAACCAAACCAAACCAATTAAGTAGGTTTTTTAGCGATTCGATTTTTGTTGGGTTTTATCGATTTTTCAGTTATTTATCGGATTTTTTTCTTAAATATGAGATATACACTACCGAACACATATTCCGGCGACTACATTTTCAACATAACACTATTAAACCAATTGCTCTTTGATAAATCTATCATTTACCATGATATATTGATGATAATTGAATCAAATAATGATGAATAATTTAAGTACTCAATTAGAAATAGATTATTTTTAATATGAAATAATTCTTGTACTTAGCAGAAGCAAACTACCAATCAAACTAAAGTGTAAAAGCAAATAATTAGATTATTGTAATAGCAAAGAACTAGACTTAAAATACAAACGACTAATATGTACCATAACATTTTAGAACTTTATATAAAAATATACATATATATAGGTGTAATAATACATTTAAATAACTACTTCTATAGTCAGTTTGATTCGGTTTTGTTCCGGCTATTTTTTTATTAAAACCAAGACCAAACCAAATTTGATCGATTTTTAAAATTCAAAATCAAAACCAAACCAAACCTAAAAAGTATCGATTTTTTGGTCGGTTTCGATTTGGTTCGATTTTTCGGGTTTTTATGAACACCCCTACTCTTGAGCATACATGCGGACTATTGTGATTCGGATATACTCTTGTACTATGGAAAAATGTTTAAACATACCCCTCGTTATATCTTCGGTCCAAATTTACCCTTCCTGTAATACTATTGATTCAAATATATCCCTCTTCTGTTAAGTTTGTCCAAGGTATACATCTAATCCTGCGTGACACTAATATCTACACATTAGATGCCACGCGACATGCCACCTCAGCTCCCCAAATCCATTTTACCCCTCCGCTATATTTATTTTTCCACCACTAAAGGCGGAGGCAGGATTACGCTAAGGAGGTTCAAAAAAAGAAAAAAGTTAAAAGAGTTGTAGCTAGTGGGAATAGTATTAACGACCTTACAAAGGTTTTGAACTCCCTTGACCACTAAATTAGTTTTTGGGCTATGTCAAGGGGATTCAAATCATAATATATAAAAATAAAAAATAAATTTTGATTTACATACGACGGAGGGGATTCGAATGAACATCTTTCCGCCCTAAAACTGCCCCTAAAAGTATATTTGAATCAATAGTATTACTATAAAAGTATATTTAGACCGAAAAGTATAACCGACAGTTTATACCCTTTCTTCTCACAGTAAAAGGGTATATTTGGCCTTTCGGAATTGCGATTCTCAAAAAAGTTTGTACCCGCGGGTAGAAAATGCTATAAAAGCCCTCCAAAATCCAAATGCAAAAAACCCCAAACCCCTTAGCTCAAATTTACCGCTTTCTCTCCCTCTTGTGAATGTGAATAATCATCATAATGGCTGACGGTTTCGAATCTCATGCTATTTGTGCTTCCAAAGAAACCATTTCTTTGGCCAACTCTGTAAAGATGACAAGCATTTCTGAGAAGCTCAATGTGGATATTCAAGAATTTGAAGTCAAACACAAAGATACAACAGATGATGGGTCTGTCAGGTGTTCAGTGAAGATTGAAGTAATTGATGATACAGCAATGATTGATATCTCTCAAGGTGGAAAATGTCGCAAAGTTGATAAAAGATTCGAATCAGGAACAAATAGGAAGAAAAAGAATGCAAATCATCAAGTGGAAAAAGAGAAAATGGTGGCAAGAAAAGCAAAAGGTAGGAATATGGCTGAAGTCAAACAAAAAAATGTGGTCATTTCTGATGGCTGTAAAAGGAAAGGAGGAGAAGAGAAAATGGTTTATCGTAGAAAGGAGTTAGAAAATTTGAGGTTTATTGGAGTCGAAGAACAGAGGAAAAAGTGGGCTGAGGTGTACTGTGGGCTTGGTCATACTGTACAAAAGGAGTACGATGGCCTCCTTCAGTCTAATACTCAAAAGCACATTCGTGGACAACTTGGAAAAGAAAATATCCCTGTGATTTCTGGTGCGTTTTTCCCAGACAACTCGTATTATCTGAATTTGAATAGTTGTGTGGCTAATGTTGTTTGTTCTTTGATAACTTGTGTTTCTTGAAAGTATAATTTACTATATTTCCGAAACTGACAGTAAAGATTACATGATAATTTGTGGAGCCTGATAAAATAACTATGCTGTGAAATTTACCTAGTCAATAGATTTGAAGGTTTAATAGTTAAACTCTCAATCTTTGTGAAATAGTGTTCATTATTTGTCGGCATGGTGGTATCGTTTTAAGAGATTGACATGTTGGATTATTGCTTGTGGATTGTTTCTTTCTAAAGTTGTTCAAATGTAAAGCGGAGGTCATTCTATTTAAATCAATGTATGAACATGCAGGCCAGCCAAATTCAAGTTGTATCGTTTTTGATCGGTAAATAAGAAAGCTATATAAAATAAAAGTATCAAAGAGATGTAAAAATATGTATGGTGATCAGTAGTACATGAGAAAAAGACAAGAGAATGCCATACCTAAATTTGTATCAAGTCAAAATCAAGATACTGGAAGATGGCAATTGTAAATGAAGTTGAAGCCATACTTGATTTCATCTGCAAACTACAATTCATGTAAATCCTTGGCTCTATCTTGCACCAGTGTATTCTTAATGCCTCTCTTTACATTAATTTTTTTTTTTTGTTAAATCTGTTTAACACTTTGTTGTTGTCGTTGTTTAACACTTTGGGTAAAAGAAGATTCAAAGAGTGCTTCTTTCTCCAAAAAAANGGGGGGAAGAAAAAACTATTGCAATGGAGAATTGTGTTTCAACAGCGGACCCTATTATTGACGTTCCCCATTTTCATTTTAGATGTAACTTGGTTTATATTGTAAATTATAACTCTTGACATTTTGACAAGCTACACATTTCATGTCAAAGTTTTACTCTATTTCTTTGCTTCTCTACACATTCTGTTGTGGTTGTGTCAATTTGATGGGTTTCCAAATTTCTGTTGGCACAGGTGCTTTGGCTGCAAAAGAACGAGGAAAACATATGAAAGTTTATACACAAAGAGGCATGACATATATGAATCTGCAAAACACTTTGTGTTTACCTAGTCATTAAGTCTTTACTATTGTACCCAGTTCGAGATAAAGGGTTGTCGGGAAGAGCATTCCTAACCATTGTCCAATACCTCTGTCGTACAGAAAAGCGTTTGGGATGAGCATTGATTTCTTATTTGCTCATATCTTACCACGGTGATGAATCTGATTGTAGATAGATGGCTCTTGTAAATGAAATGTTGATACAGTGCTAGATAGGGAGATGATGTGTTTACGTGTATTGTTCATGTAATAGAATGTAGTACATTGGAAAATGGATTGCTGATGTAACTGTATGGTCTACTTGCAGTTGTAAAGAGACTGAATTGATAAATTTCATTTGCATTTGAAGTGAATAAACATCTCAACCTGAAATTTGCTTGAGGATCATATATTAGTTGATTTTCTGGATTTGCTCAGACATCTGTATTAGAAGTAACTGAGTGTATGTGAGTAATCGTTTATGCCTTTCAGGTAATGACCATTCAGGGCACTTGGAAGATCAAGAAGGGAATATAGACAATAGAAATTCTCCTTCGGCGTTTCCTCTCAGTAGTAATGATGGCATCTCTTATGAGGCAGAAAGCAGTGTTTATGAAGAAAGTGATGAGAGCAATGATGATTATAGTAGCATCCAAAGACCTGCCTTTATAGTTACAGGAGAGCCTGACTTTGATTCTGGTCATCCTGAAGATGGGCTCGAGTATCTTAGGCGTGTCAGGTACCACTTTTCTATCCATGTCTAAAAGGGTTGCTCTTAGCCTATCCATGTCATGGATGTTACAAAAATAAAATGAAGGCTTTATAGTAGATCTGGGATGATAAGTTGTGCTTGAAGCCTATACTCTCCTCATAAAAAAATGTAGAGGGATAGCTTGGTATAGCATTGAATGACTTGGTAATCCATCCTACTCCAACCTCTACAAGATACTTCCAACCCTCTATAAGAATATTGTTTGGACCACAGACTTTTCTAATGTTCATTTTTTCCATGGCATCCTTTACATTTGACGGCCTAATTCTAAGAGTGTAGCTAAAGGGTAAGATGTATGGAGATTTGTAATTCTCATTGTCCAAGTTGAACAATTGATAAAAATAGCCTAATCAATTTTTCCTTGATCTCATTATCTCCTGTCAACACTAGTTGAGCATCGTCCTTGATACACTTCAGCCGGTTTAAATCCTTACTCCTCTTCTCTCTCAATCTTACTATTTTAAACATTTCTTTCTCCCTTTCTCATGTCCCTAGTTTTTGGTACAAGCCATTTAGGGCTTCCTCTCGAGCTTTACTAATAGTCTTTGTAGCTTCGCTCTTAGCTCTCTTATACTCTTTAAATGCTTCTCGGTCTTCTGCTTTTGTTAACTTCCTATTGATCTTTTAGCTCTAATAACAAAATTGATCCATAAAAAATTAAAAAGAAAAATAAGTTATTTTGGGTTTGATCTATTTAATATAGTCAAAGTAAATAAAAGAAACAACTTTTATTAGTTTGGTTTGGTAATTAAATAAATATAAAAGATGAAATAAATTAATGAAAATTGATTTTGAGTTGGGTGGGTTGGGTTATGATCTATGTTTAGGCAAATTGACCTTCCCATCTTTGACCTAAGCAAACTGTGGTCGGGTTATGACCCAACCTGTTTATTGGTTCAACCTATTTTAACCCCACCTAAGTATTGCACAGGCCGCCACTTGACACACCTACTCAATAACATTGTTGATGTACTGAAGTTCGAACAAATCGAGTCAATAACTTCGGAATCACTTATAGAAGTAAGTTGATTTCTTTTGAGATGGTGGTGATAAACCAATTTTATTTCAAATGGTAAAGTGTCATTGATATAAGCATTTTCCTTTTTAAATTGGTAAAACATGAAATCGGTATTAAATAAGTTTGGTACCTTGTATATGGTACCAAACTTATTTAATATGCGGCATCAAGCTTATTCAATAACGATTGTGGTGCCTGCAAAAGGTATAGTACTCTTATTGTCGCCCTTCAGTTTTTCAGTCTTAAACTCTTGGTCACCAGTAACGTACCTGACGTATTGTACACTTTTGCCCATGCAGGTTGAAGCTCTAACTCGAGATAAAGCTCATGAGAGCATTTGTTAGCTAAATGTTAAACACGTTCTGAAACTTGGTGGCTATATTTACGACTTAGCTAGACATTGTATTTCAGAATTTTGTCATTTTCTGTAACCTGTTCGGCTGGCCATGACATTAAGCTGGCGTTAAAATGATATGGATGCTGAATTTGTCCTAGGTGGGAAGCATTACAGTTGCCAAAAGTGAAGGTTACAAAGGTTGAAGGCAGTAAACTAAACAAAGAACAGACATCTTACATGCTCCAAATTCCTGATATTGCAAGCTGTCTAGAGCACTTGTTGCCGCTCAAGGAGTGGGAGGAAGCATTCCTTGCTGATTTTTCAGAGCTAAGACAGGTACTTCTTTCATATTTGGGTTGAAGTTTTTTTAGAAATGGAAATGCAATAGTTGTTTGAGTCATCCAAACATCAAAATATCATATTACAAGCTTTGCTCCTTTACCCCTGAAAATGTGATCAGAACTTAAAGTTGCATGATGGATGTGATTTGTGTCATTATTGGTTACTCATGACCCGAATTTTTAGACTATTTTATTTTTATGAAGTTCTTGAGCAGGTCAGATAGTTCTCCTGAACGGTCCACATATGTTTTTTATGAAGGAACTTGTTGTTCGTGTATTAGTCAAAATTTGGATTAGATTTAGCAGCTTAAGCCGACCATAGCTTAGCGACGAGGAGTCATCTTTAGGAGAGTTAATGCCGAGGTCGAGTAGGGAACGTGTGAAAGTAACGATATTATAAGTTTAGGGCAGAGCGGAGGAATATTCCATTTGGATATTCCTTTGGTTGTACTTCTTTAGGATTTTCTAAGAATATCCTCTATAAATAGGAAGAGATAAAGAAAAAAGAGGGATCGGGAATTTTTTGATAAGAGCACACTTATAAAGTTGACCACAAAGAATATACAAAGCTTGTCTTTTCCATTGATTCCTTTGTTCTAAATATACCTTTTTGTTCACAAGATCCGAGGGTCTCATGTTCATCTCCATTTTATATTATCCCACGTTGTTGTCAGGAAGAAGATCCATCCAAGTCACTTAATATTTGGGTGACAAATTCCTACTTATTACATTTATTGTCATTATATGCGTTTACTCTATACACTTTTTATTGCATTCATTGACAATCATTGAGCACGATTTGCTTACATTTAATATTCCTGGACGCTATCTAACCTTTATTCACATACTGAATCTCCAGATCTAGTAGTCACTAGCTTTAACTAGGATTTACCCTCTACTTTCTTATTAATTCGTTTTAAGAAAAGGTTGACATCTTTTTGGTAAAACAATTTGACGCCGTTTGTGAGGAATTTTCTAGTTAAAATTCTTAGTTTCTTCTAGATCTAAAAACACACACACACACACACACATCAATCATCTTTTTCTCGTTCACACAAACTAACAATGGAAGGAAAAGGAGAAGAAAGGCTAAAATCCATAGTGGATGTCACTGCCAACCTCATGAATACCATCAACGAGATTGATGGAGAAGGTGAGGAGAATGTAACGCCAAGCGTTACACCAGGACGAAGCGGCTCACCTCCCCTTCATGGGAGTGTAACCGTCTCACGCGAAAGGGGAGCTTCCACGTCCACAACTGAAGAGGCACCACCTGCAGTGAAAAAACTACTGGAGGCGTGGTTGACGAGTACTCTAAACAACATCCTTGACAAATCAGTTCAAGGGGCGAGTCAAAACTCCGTACGAGCGGACGCTACAACAGCCGCTAACGAGCAACCTGCTCCCCACCCAACAGGTAACACTCACACTACTGCTGATGCAGACAATGACGCACTTGCAGCCATTCTGAAGAAGATGGAAGAAATGGAAAATGAGAACAAAGCGCTCCGCGACTAGATGAAGGAGTATCAAGAAAGGGTCGACAAGATACCGGGCGCCCCGAAACTCCTACCAAAACGGGACGTCGGCCAGTTCGTCGAACAGCCGTACAGCGAAGAGGCAGCCCCATATGCCATGCCCAAGACCTTCAAAATGCCACCGTATTTGAGAATATATGACGACACAACAGATCCCGAAGATCATATCATCCACTACGTTACAGCGGTGAAAGGCAACGACCTCTCAAAGGAAGTCAGTGTTGCTGAAGAAGTTCGGCTTTGGCGAATCCCTAACGAGGGGTCCTTAACATGGTACTCACAGTTACTAGCACGGTCAATAACGACGTTCGAGAAAATGGCCGATAAGTTTGTCACCGCACACACTGGGGCTAAGAAGGCGGAGGCCAGGGTGAATGATATATTCGCCAACTTCGGTCGCGGTCGAGAACACCAAGGCCCTCCAAAGCCGCCCTCCGCCCACACCATCCAAATGATCATTGGCGGAGGCGACGAAGCAACAATCAACCACGTAAATTTCACCACCACACATAAATTGAAGCGGTCGATCACCCATGAACGGTATGATGACCTCAAAGACAGTATCATCTCCGATAAGTCAGATACCTACGGTTTGACTTTTCCTCACTTCAATGCTCTTGTCATTACCTTACGTATTTCAGATATTGATGTAAAAAGAATAATGGTAGATGACGGGAGTGGCGCATGTATTATCCACCCCCAAGTTCTCGCACAAATGAGACTCAAGGACAAGATAGTACTACGTTGCATAACACTAACGGGTTTTAACAATGTAGTTGAGCGAACCTCAGGAGAAATAACGTTATTCGTCCTGGCCGAGGGCGTCACCCTAGAGACAACGTTCCATGTCATGAACCAGGACACAACCTACAATGCCATCATAGGGCGACCTTGGATACACGCCATAAGAGCCATCTCGTCCAGCTTATATCAAGTAATCAAGTTCCCTACTCCGTGGGGGATATTCAGTAACCGAGGCGAATAGCGCACGGCCCAAGAATGTTATCGCATCGCCCAAGACTGTACATACACAACACAGTTAAAGGGAACGGGCTCGGAAGCATAGCAATTACCAAAGTCGGGGCCCGAACCCGACGAACAAAAAGATGTCATCAAGGACCCCGACGTCGTGGAGGCTACGGGATCAACGGTAGAAGACCTCGACCCCGTCCAAATAGATAAAAACGACCATAAACTCTCCAAACCAGGTAAAATTTCATAAATTTTTGACTAACAATGCAGATCTATTCGCTTTCTCATATGCAGATATGCTGGGTATCTCGAAAGACATTGCCAGACACAAGTTGAACGTAGATCCATTCTACCCACCAGTATAACAAATAAGAAGAAAATTAAACGCCGTAATAAACGAGGTCGTCCATGATGAGGTGGAAAACTACTCGCCAACGGCTCCATCAGAGAGTCTAAATACCCTAATGGGTTGCCAACGTGGTCACAGTAAAGAAGAAAAACGGGAAATGGCGCATGTGCGTGGATTTCACAGACCTAAACAAAGCATGCCCAAAAGACTCTGTTCCGTTATCGCACATTGACCAACTCATCGACGCAACAGCAGGGCACGAGCTGTTAAGCTTCTTGGATGCCTATTCAGGATATAACCAAATCCTCATAGAGGAGGAGGACTAGGAAAATACCACTTTTATAACTCATCGAGGGACGTATTTCTATAGAGTCATGACATTTGGGTTAAAAAACGCAGGAGCAACCTATCAAAGGCTGGTCACCAAGATGTTCAAGAACCAGCTCGGCAAAACAATGGAAGTATACATAGACGATATGTTCGTCAAATCCAAAAGGAAAGAAGATCATATCGACCACCTAAAAGAGGCCTTCGATATACTAAGGCATTACAGCATGAAGCTAAACTCCGAGAAGTGTGCTTTCGGCGTAACCTCGGGCAAGTTCCTAGACTTCCTAGTGTCGCAAAGAGGCATCGAAGTCAACCCCGACCAGATCAAAGCTATCGAAGGAATACCTGAAGTGCTGCCCAGCAAGAAACATGTACAAAACTTGACCGACCATATAGCCGCCCTGTCGAGATTCATCTCGCGATCCTCCGATAGATGCCACAAATTTTTCAACGTGCTCAAGAAAGACAACGGGCTCCAGTGGAATTCAGAATGCATCGAGGCCTTAAGGGAACTAAAGGCATATTTGTCCTCGCCTCCACTACTCGCCAAAGCTGAACCCGGTGAACGCCTCCTGATATACTTGGTCGTATCAGAGGTCGCAGTAAGTGCAGTGTTGGTCCGCGAAAACAAAGGTACGCACTCTCAAATTTATTATATTAGCAAAACCCTGGTCGATGCCGAAACGAGGTACCCCCACCTCGAAAAGTTGGCTCTGGCATTGGTCATAGCTTCATGGAAGCTTAGACCCTATTTTCAATGTCACTCCATATCGGTGGTCACGACCTTCCCCCTAAGAAGCATTCTACATAAGCTCGAACTGTTGGGGAGATTGGCCAAATGGGCCATAGAATTGAGCAAACACGATATCACATATCGGCCGCGAACGACAATAAAGTCACAAGTATTAGCCGACTCTGTTGCCGACTTCAGCGCCAAGATAATGCCTGAAGTCGAGTAGGAATCTTCTCGTACCTCTCCCAACTTACCCGACCTATGGGTCCTGTACATCGATGGCGCCTCTAACGTGTCGGGTTCTGGACTGGGACTCGTACTCGAGGTCCCAACAGGCAAAGTCATCCGCCAGTCCATACGGTGCCCCGATATGACTAACAACGAGGCCAAGTACGAGGCCGTGATTGCAGGGCTAAATCTAGCTCTCAAATATGGAGCAGGACGAGTCGTCCTTCGATGCGACTCACAACTCGTCGTCAACCAAGTCACAGGGACTTACCAAATCAAGGAGCAGAGGCTACAAAAGTACCAAGCAGAAATTCTTAAACTACTGCCAGAATTCGACGAATGCCAACTCGATCAAATACCTCGAGCTCAAAACACCGAGGCAGACGACCTCACTAGATTAGCAGCAGCAACCAAAAGCATAAGTGGAAAGGAGAACATGGTCACCCTACTCCACTCGTCAATAGACCAACTTGAGGTACACTCCGTAAACTTAACTTGGGACTAGCATAACCGTATTATAACATATTTGCAGGAGGAAATACTCCCGTCAAACAAAAAAAAGCGAAAAAGTTTCGAATGCAGGCGGCCAGATATAACATCATCAACAAAGACCTATACAAAAGAACGTTTGGCGGCCCCTTGGAGAAATGCCTAGGACCGAACCAAACAAGGCGCGTCCTTGAGGAAGTACACGAAGTCCACTGCGGTGCCCATACCGACAATCGAGCCCTCGTCGGATGCCTCATACGAGCAGGCTTTTATTGGCCCACCACGAAGAAAGAAGCTGCCGACTTCGTCAAAAAATGCGAGCAATGCCAGAAATACGCCTCTATGATACACCAAGCGGGCAAACACCTCCACTCAGTCACATCGCCATGGCTGTTCATCAAATGGGGAATGGACATCGTTGGACCACTTCCAGCAGGACGAGGTAATGTACGTTTCCTTTTGGTTTTAACTGACTACTTTTCCAAATGGGTAGAAGCAGGTGCATTCGCCCAAATACGTGAACAGGAAGTTATCACATTCATATGGAGGAACATCATATGTCGCTTCGTCATCCCCAAAGAAATTAGTTGTGATAACGGACCACAGTTCACCGGGAGAAAGACGCCCGAATTCTTCGTAAAATGGCACATCAAGTGAATACTCTCCACGCCATATCACCCTGTAGGCAATGGCCTAGCCGAATCCTCCAACAAAACAATATTAAACATCATGAAGAAGAAACTCGAAGACGCCAAGGGACTATGTCTAGAACTACTACCAGAAGTGCTATGGGCATACCGCACCACACAAAAAATGAGCACAGGAAAAACACCATTTTCATTAGTCTATGTGACTGACACAGTGATACCAGTCGAGGTCAGGGATCCAAGCTTAAGATACTCCAATGAGAGCAAACCAAGCAACGACGAGAACAGAAAGCAAGACCTCGATGAATCAGAAGAGCAGAGAGATATGGCTTACATAAGAATAATAGCCCAAAAAGAGCAAGCAAAACGGTATTACAACAAAAAGGCCAAAGTCAGACCACTCAAAGTCGGGGACTATGTAATCAAGGCCAAAACGCAGGCGAGCAAAGACCCAAGAGAAGGCAAACTAGGAACCAATTGGGACGGACCATACAAAATCACAGCAGCAGCTAACAAAGGATCATTCCAGCTAGAAACAATGGAGGGAAAGCTACTACCAAACAATTGGAACGTCGCCCACCTTAAATACTTCAACTTCTGAAACGGACATCCTCCAAGTCGTACTTTTTTCCCTCACCCGGGTTTTATCCCTATTGGGTTTTATCCTCCAAGTCGTACTCCAGCCTTTGTACGGCTTTTACACTATCTACGACGGTGATTTCCTCGATGGCCTTGATCTTGTCAGAGTTGATTTTGATTCCCCGATTTGATACCATAAAGCCGAGGAATTTTCCTGAATCGACCCCGAAAGCACATTTCTCGGGGTTGAGCTTCATGTTATACTTCCTTAAGATTTCGAATGTTTCCTGCAAATGATTCAAATGGTCCTCTGCGCGCAGAGACTTAACTAGCATGTCGTCAATGTAAACTTCCATTGATTTACCTATTTGTTCTTCGAACATTTTGTTAACTAGGCATTGATATGTAGCTCCTGCATATTTTAGCCCGAAGAGCATCACATTATAGCAATAGGTTCCATATGTAGTAATAAAAGAAGTCTTTTCTTGATCTTCTAAGTCTATTTGGATTTGATTGTACCCAAAATAGCCATCGAGAAAGATAAGGATCTCGTGGTTGGCTGTGGCGTCGATCATGTGATCGGTGTTAGGAAATGGATAAGAATCTTTCGGACACGCTTTGTTCAAGTCCTTATAGTCTACACACATCCTAAGTTTGTTCCCCTTTTTGGGGACTACAACTACATTAGCTAACCATTCGGAGTATTTTACCTCCTGAATGGATCCTATTTTGAGAAGTTTAGTTACCTCGTCCTTTATGAAGGCATGCTTTACCTCGGACTAAGCCCTTCTCTTTTGCTTTAGCGGTCTGAACTTGGGATCTAGACTCAGTCGATGCGTTGTTATCTCTGGTGGGATTCCTATCATGTTTAAATGGGACCATGAAAAGCAGTCCATGTTATCAATAAGGAATTGAATGAGTTTTTTCCTGAGTTTGGGGGTTAACCCCGTTCCCAGGTATACCTTTCGTTTGGGCAGGTACTCGATAAGTATAACATGTTCCAGCTCTTCGACTGTTGATTTGGTGGCATCTGGGGGAGCAACGAAGGTCCGAGGAGTTAGAAAATCCTCCTCTTCTTCTTCATCTATTACATGTTTCTTCCGATTCGGTCGAGGCCGGAGGCGGTGATTGCTATTTGGCTGTCTGTTTGCCTTTGGTGCTCGACTTTTCTGAAGTTGATAGTGCCAAGATCGGTGTTACTTCCTCGACCGCGAACATTTCCTTTGCGACATGTTGTTCCCCGTATATCGTTTTTACACTATCCGTCGTCGGGAACTTCATCATTTGGTGGAGGGTCGACGGTATTGCCCTCATGTTGTGGATCCAAGGCCTTCCGAGCAGTGCATTATATCTCATGTCGTCTTCGATGACATGGAATTTAGTATCTTGGATGGTGTCGGCCACGTTTACCGGTAGGATAATCTCCCATTTAGTTGTTTCACTGGCCATGTTGAAGCCGTTTAGAACTCGATATGCAGGTACAAATTGGTCCTGCAGGACGAGCTGTTCCACGACCCTCGATCTAATGATGTTTGCCGAGCTACCTGGATCCATTAGAAAACGTTTAAATTGAATTTTATTTAACAAGATAGAGATTACCAGCGCGTCGTTGTGTGGCTGAGAAATGCCTTCTGCCTTTTCGTCATTGAATGATAAAGTTCCTTCGGGCACATGGTCTCAAGTTCGTTTTTCTCTGGTGATAGACACCTTGGTGCGTTTGAATATAGGTCCTTGTGGGACATCGACCCCGCCGATGATCATATGAATGACATGTTGAGGTTCTTCTTGTTCGTTCTTTTTGTTGGCGTCTCTTTCTCTGAAGTGATTTTTAGCTCGATCGATGAGGAACTCTCGAAGATGACCTTCATTGAATAGTCGAGCTACCTCCTCCCTCAGTTGCCTGCAATCTTCGGTCCTATGACCATGTGTGACGTGATACTTACACGTTAAATTTGGGTTCCTTTGAGAAGGATCGGTCCGTATAGGTCTGTGCCACCTAGTATCTTTGATCCTTCTGATAGCCCATACAACTCCCGATGCATCGACGCTGAAATTGTACTCCAATAGCTGTGGTGCTTCTGTGGGATCTGCATATTTGTCAAAGCCAATTTTACTCATAAGCCCCTGAAAATTTTGCCCTCGATCATTTCTTCGGTCATTCCAGGCGGAGTTGCGTCCCGAACCGTTATTCCTTCCATCTGCAATATATGGCTAGTATCGATCTTTTTTCGGCCTTGGCTCTCTATCAACGTCCCTCTAATTTTTACCTGTCGACCGGTTTGGATGTACTGAACCGAAGGGGCTCCCAGTTGGTCGTCTTCGACCCTGATCTTCGATTGATATCAGTAGTGAACATCTTCCCAAGTTAGAGCCAGATACTCGATCAAATTTTGTTTCAAATTACGTGACACTATCGAACTCCGTTCATTCAACCTTTGGGTGAAAGCCCGAACAACCCAATCATCTGTGACTGGTGGCAACTCCATGCGTTCCATTTGGAATCGAGACACGAACTCCCTTAGCATCTCGTTATCCCTCTGTTTCACTTTGAAGTGGTATGATTTCCTTGTTGCAACCTTTATGGCCCCAGCGTGTGCTTTCACGAAAGAATCTGCCAACATGGCGAACGAATCGATGGAATTTGGTGTCAGGTTGTGATACCAAATCATTGCTCCCTTCGACAGGGTCTCTCCGAATTTTTTCAGCAACACAGACTCGATTTCGTCATCCTCCAAATAATTACCCTTAATGGCGCACGTGTAAGAGGTAACGTGCTCATTGGGGTCAGTGGTCCCGTTGTATTTGGGTATGTCAGGCATACGAAACTTCTTTGGAATGGGCTTCGGAGCAGCACTTGGAGGGAACGGTTTTTGCACAAACTTCTTCGAATCCATTCCTTTCAAGATCGGTGGTGCCCCCGGTATCTGGTCAACTCGGGAGTTGTAAGTCTCCACATTTTTTTTGTTGGCCTCAATTTTCTTATCTCCTGATCCAATTCTCTTAGTGAGTTCTTCGAGCATCCTCATTATAACTGGATTGGTTGCCGAGGTGTTATCACCCGATCTTTCCGACACTGGCTCGGTATTGCGAATAGTCTCTTGCTAGACCCTATTTGGAGCTCTATGCTGATTTTGTAACTGAGCAATGGTGGTTTCTTGAGATTGAAGCATTTCGAATATTACTCGGGGACTGACTCCTTGGTCTCCTCTGCCCTATGTACCTCGACCATCAGTTCAGCCTTCTCTGTGTACACTTCCCTCGAGATTCGCGCCTATGTCCGCATTCAGAGCAATATGTGAACTGACGTCAACCTGGTTAACGGGCGGCGCTCCTCCAAGATCAGCCTGTGGCACTTCGATTCCCGGAGCAATCACATTCTCGTTTTTTCCATGAAGTTCGAGGCCATTGTCGTCGTGTGTAGATGTGTTTTGTGAGTTTGACATGATTTATCCTGAAAATAAAAATTCTTGACAAGAATAAGTGTAAAATAGTGTGTTTTAGCAGAATTAGAACTGAACAATCACTATTATCCTTAGCCCCACGGCGGGCGCCAAACTATTTACCTCGAAATTCGAGTAGCAACTAAATTTGTACTGTGGTTTTAAGGATACGTGATCTGATTCAATACCAGTTGATAAATGGCAAATTAAATAAATGAATTGAACGGTTAAAATAAATCAAACCAGTATTGTAGCAATATATCGACCTCGATTCTGGATAAACTCGAGATCAAGTGTAAGAACAGTAAGAACAGCAGTGAGTAATAAGTAAATAGAGAGCAGCGAGTATATTAATTTCAGTGAATGTATATCTTTACAAATGAACAGGGTTCCCCTTTATACAGTAGGAGAATCCTAAATAAGGTACAACTCTAATGATGAGAACAAATCCCATGATTGATGTCAATAATGGTTCGCAGTTCAATTCCTTCCGAGATTTTTGCCGAATCTTTGGTCGATTATTAATATCTCGCTATTCCGTTACTCGGCGTTGGTCATGTTTGGTCTCGGTCCTCAGCGAGTGCTTCGATCTTCGTGTCTTCGAGCTCGAGCTCGGTCCATTATGAGCCTATTTTCGAGACAACCCCTCGAGCCTATAAAATCGGACATACTTGCTTTTAACCGTATACAATAATATATCGATTGTTATGTAGGAATTGCCTAATTTAAGATAGTATCTTATACTGAATCAATGGTGAAATAAATAACTTTACTAAGTCTGATGTATAACAACTCATAGAATGTTGGAGGCTAAATTAAAAAGCGGTTTGTCATGAAGCTTGCATTAGGAAAATTCCACATTGTAATGGAAGGGGAAGTTATTTCCATATATGTAGAGGTGTTCATAAAAACCCGAAAAATCGAACCAAACCGAAAACCGAATCAAATCGATCAAAAAACCCGATACTTTTTAGGTTTGGTTTGGTTTTGGTTTTGAATTTTAAAAATCGATCAAATTTGGTTTGGTTTTGGTTTTAAAAGAAAATAATCGAAAAAAAACAAACCAAACCGATTATAGAAGTAGCTATTTAAATTTATTATTACACCTATATATATGTACATTTTTATATAAAGTTTCTAAAATGTTATGGTACATATTAGTCTTTTGTTAAGTCTAGTTCTTTACTATTACAATAATCTAATTATTTGTCTTTACATTCTAGTTTGATTGGTAACTTGCTTTTACTAAGTACAAGAATTATTTCATGTTAAAAATAATTGATTTTTAATTGAGTACTTAAATTATTCATCACTATTTTATTCAATTATCATCAATTGGTTTGATAGTGTTACGTTGAAAATGTAGTCGCCGGAATATGTGTTTGGTAGTGTATGTCTCATATTTAAGAATAAATCCGATAAATAACCGAAAAAACTGAAAAACCGATAAAAATCGACAAAAATCGAATCGCTAAAAACCCGAATTAATTGGTTTGGTTTGGTTCCAACATTTTTAAAACCGACTTACTTGGTTTGGTTTTTTTTATAGGAAAAAACTGATCCAAACCGAACCATGAACACCCCTATATGTGTACTAGTTCAGTTTTCAGGGTCGTTTGGCACACAGACTTAATTATTCGGGATTATAGTAAATGGATTATAATCCATACACTAATTTATCAAACTAATAGACTGTTTGGCCAAGCTTTTTTGGGGCCAAAAGTGCTTACAAAAATTGAGGTATTTGGCCAAGTTTTTAGAAGGGAAAAAAGTATTTTTGAGGAGAAGCAGAAGCAGTTTTTGAGAAGCAGAAAAATGTAGTTTCTTTCCAAAAGCAGTTTTGAGAAAAATACTAAGCACTAATTACTGCTCAAAAGTGCTTTTCAAATTAATTAGTCAAACACAAACTGATTTTCACCAAAAGTACTTTTTTGAAAAGCACTTTTAAGAAAAAAGCAGTTCTCAAAATAAATATATTTTAGAAGTTTGGTCAAATATGCTATAACTCTCGGTACTTTCACATTGGGGGGTAAAGTATTCCCTAACAAAGGCGACTCTATACCCAGAGACTTGAACTCGAGACATCTGGCTAAGGACGAAGGAGTACTTATAACTCCACGACAAAACAATAAGGGACCCTTGTTGGTCAAGTCTTACTTACTAAATCAGATGTATAAGAGCCATACCCTATAAAATCACATAAATGATATAAATTTAAATGGAATTGTTGTGTTTATCTATTTATTGATAAATGATACAATGTATCACTAGATTAAATAAACATAGTAGTGGCATAAAGATGCTCCTTTCTGGGAATACTATTAGTTTGGTTTCTCAAATAGTTCTTTCTCGAGTTACTTTAATACTTTTATTTAATCAGTTATTTGTCGTTAGTTCATCTTTGCGTATTATCCCGTGTATAAAGATATCACAAAATATTAGATAAAACTGACAATTTACATTAATCCAATAAAAGTATGTGTCTGTAATTACAAGACTTCACTTAAGCCATGATGAAAAGAGAAGTTTTTGTGCATCATTCCTTTGAAGGACTATCTAATTTAGGTGAAAGAAAATATGAAGAAACTATAGTTATAAGACAAGGAGAAGAAGGTTTTTTCAAAAGTTGTACAAAAGCTATTATAGTCAACCCCATTAAATATATCATTTTTTTTATAATTATATATGTAATCGTTTATTTTGTTACACAGTTCTACAAAAGCATCAAATGACATTTACAATATATTGTTAACTAAAACGTATTTTGAGAAAAGCAAAGTAAAATATGAATTGTAAATTTTACGTAATTTTGTTATGTGCTGAAGTGTTGGATTGTGGAATTGCATTATTTGATTATTACTCAATAAAAAAAGTGAAAGTTTGCTTTATATTCATACACATTGATTTCAATATTCTCTAGGTGAAATTTTAATCGTTTTCCTTTTCTTACTTATTTGATTGTCTTTTTGCACGCATGATGCTCGTTATGGATTTTCTCAAATTAATTTTCATTTCAAGTAAGAATGTTTATCTTTCTATTCGTACAGGGGCGGCTCAAGAAACATATGGGGCCTAAATTTTTAATAGAAAGTTATAAGATTGTTTTTATTTGAAGTCTATTCTTCCAACGTTGTGAGATACAAAAATGTTAATAATCTTTTATATAATCGATTTTTTCTAATAATTCCTTTTTCAATTGATAATTTAACCAATTTATCATTTAATCTTTCTTGAAAAATTGTTGATCTTAGATAAGATTTTATAGAGCAATAGAAGTATAGAACTATTGGAAGCCTAAAAGTATTGTTGAACACTTGAACTAATGAAATCTTGGAGAAAGAAGGTAAGAAAAAATTTCAAAGAGAAAGACAGAAAATATGTAGGGTTTCTGAAAATATGAAGAGATTGGAAAGAAGAATGATTGACTTGGACAAATTAAGAAAGAGAGTAAATTTTTTACATGTTATCTAATAAAGGAGTAAAAAGTGAAAAATTGAAACGTTAGGAAAACTATTCATCTACCTATTTTTAAGTAAGTTAAGTTATTACTTTATTTATATATCTAAAAAAAATCTTTCTTTTTATATTAGAAGTACTAAATATTTTTTTTTAAATACCTATAAACTTATTATGTTTAAAATGCCCCCCCCCCCCCCAAATTGGGGGCTAAGGCACAAGCCTTACCTTCCATAACATTGAAGCCGGCCCTGGGAATCATATATTTATTGAAGGTATTTCATATTTAGAATTAAATTTTTATAATTGAAGTTTACTAATACAATCGTAAAATATGTGAAAGTTCATATTTAAAAAAATGATTATGAAGTACTAAGTTAGTCATATAAAGAAGGATTTCTATTCTGGATATTTAATATGCATTACATAAAAAGATAAATTCGAGTTTTACAATTTTATTACGTGTAATACTATTGCTATCTTGGAATCGTTAAGAAATAATGTGTTCAATTATATTTTTGCGAAAGAATTGAACTAGAAATAATCATTATTATAATATCATCGAATTAACAAATATTGAATGAATTTGATAGCTAAGACAGCAATTCTTATTAGAACTAAGAATTCTTGTTCTTCCAAATTTTTTTAGAAATTTCAAAGTCATATTTTTTGATTTTTTTTTCGATGACTTCTTCGCGCTCAGGTATGTATAGCTTTCGTAAAATAATTTTGTAAAGTCTAATAAAAATTGTAAAAATAAAAAATGTCAAAAACTTTTATGACATATTTTGACATTTTCTCAAATGTTTGACATAGTTATGAGAATTGTAGATTCATTTCTTCATGATTAATAGATGAGTCTACTAACAAAACAATATGTATTAGGGTGCGTTTGGTACGAAGGAAAATATTTTTTAGTTTTTTTATGTTTGGTTGGCTTAAATATTTTGAATATTTTCCTTATCAAGATAAGGGAAAACATTTTCCAAAACTCCTTCTCAACCTTCCCCATCCTCACCAACCCACCCCATCCCCTCTCTCTAAAAAGACTTTTTTTTCAAATTTCAGTTTTTCCGTTACCACCCACCCTATTACCCCTCCCCGGGTAAAAAAAAACGATAATTTTTTAACCTTTTTTTTTGCAATTTCAAATTTCTGTTTTTTCATTTTTCTGCACTACCCAACCCTCTCACCCCACCCGCACACCCACGCCCCACCCACCACCCTGCACAAACAAAAGTTTTTTATTTTTTATTTTTTTTTAATTTCAAAATTCTGGTTTTTTCATTTTTCTGCCCCTCCCCTCCCTCCCGGAAAAAATATTTTTTTAATATATTTTTTAGTTTTATTTATTTTTTATTTTTCGGTTTAAAGGTTCAACATTTTTTAAGTTTCAAGTTTATGAGTTCGGAGGTTTATGTGTTTGGAAATTTACGAGTTTAGAAATTACTCCTATAAAGTTTACGGGTTCGAAATTTCGCGGTTTCGAAAGTTTAGCGGTTCGGAAGTTTATGAAATTTTTGGGTTCAGAAGGTTGTTGGTTCGAAAGTTTATGGTTTCATGTTTATTATATCCCGAATTATTTATAAATACTCTTGAGAAGTCATTTTCCTTGATTTGCATACCAAACACCGGAAAATGAATAAGATTACTACTTATATTCCAAAAAAAAATATTCTTGAAAATATTTTTCACGGAAAATATTTTCCATTATATCAAATACACCCTCCATCACCTTCCTTAAGCCAATGAGCTCTGGATCTTTCCTAGATGTTAATCGAGGAAAGAGGTGTGGCACCTTTTATTTTCTTTTATGATTAAGAAGAATCTTTATTTAGTTTTTTTCTCTTTGGGCAGAAAGAGTAGCACATTTAATTTAATTTTTTTTCTTCTTTTGGGATAAAGAGTAGAGAATTCATGTCACGCTCCAAACCTAAGGAGACGTGATTAGAATCTGGTGCCATACTCAATTCTAGCGTACCACTCTATAGTTGTGAACTCTGGAGTGGTACACTCAACTTAGGCCGATGAGGGCATATTCTGGATCATCTAAAAATATTATCTCTCTCATCTGAGGGGTAAACATACCCAANCACACACACACACACACACACACACACACACATATATATATATATATATATATATATATATATATATATATATATATATATATATATATAACTGTGCAGGCTGACGAGGCCGCTAAGAACATCTACTGATATACAAACTATATAGGACTCGTCTACGAGCCTCTAGAGATAACTGAATTGTATCATGGTTGGGACAGGGCCTCGAGCTACCCATCAAACCTGTATATAAAAAATGGACTCCAAGGTGTAGACCTGGTAACTTTGAGGAGTGGAGCTTACCAACCAAGCTAATGTTTTACTCTGTCTACTGGGAAGGTCTATCCAGCTGCCTATCAAGACCTGCATGCATGGAATGCAGCGTCCCCAGCAAAAGGCACGTCAGTACGAGATAGTGTATCGAGTATGTAAGGCAACAAAATAATTGAAAGCTGAAATTGAACTGATAATATAATAATTGAAAGTAACTGGGAGTCAAAGATGATCTTCTTACATGCTGATATTGACTGAATTCTCTCAATTAGTAAGTAAAATAATTGTCTGACTCTATAAGGTTTGGTACATATAACTGCTCTGCCATAGTAGGCTCGCTCATATGTCTCGGTCATACTAGGCTCTGTATGTCGGCCATTATCGGCTCGCTCATAGGTATCGACCACAAAATGGTTGGTATATAACTTACCATCAGATCAGAGGTTGCCAATAGTGGCCTACCCAATGATTATAGCTCGATGATAGTGAAAATACTGTAATACTGCCCAATAAAGGCCTGCCCACCGATTATAGTTTGATGGTGGTAAAAATATTATAATACTGTATATATATAGATCCTCTGCTCTCTTGACTGGAAGAAGACAATACTTAACTGAATATAAAGTCCCAATAAGGGAGAATACTATAACTTATGAGACTAGGATAATGTACATAAATTCAGGAGTACAGACTATGTCTCATTATCAAACACATGAGTTAAAATATCATGCAATAAAGGAAATATTTAGCCTTAACATACTCGAACTCATTTCTTCGTACCTTAATTTATAACAACGATAATAATACTATTATTAGATTACGAAAGGTACAATTATCGTACAACGAATGATAAACTTATTTCATATTAAAACATACAACATCTCCCCTATAATCTTTACTTCCTCCGAATTCGAGACAACACCAACAACACAATTATAACAACATATATACATTATTTTCCCACCTTATATCCATAATAAAATACAACAAAACAGTTCAACACACCCTGATCTCTTCATATGCAAAACAACCATCATAGTAGTGTCAAACAATCCAAAAATTTTACTACGAATGACCAACCAATCACCCTGCATTTACGTGTTGTTCTACATACTCTTTCTCCCCCAAAACTACATAAAACAGTAGCAAAACACTTAATCCAACAGCAACACGAAACAACCCACAAAACAATCCAATACAAGTTGAATAACTTGGACTCTTCCGATCATCGTCCCGTGAGTTCTTACAATTATAGAACGACTTTTCATACATTTTCAGCAGAAAAATGGATGAAAGAGAGCAGTATACTTACATTATTTGTTGAATATCTCAGCTCCTATCTTGGTTCTTTAAACCGTAGGTTTTCCTCCAACTAGAACTTGAAAAAAAGAGAAAATCACTTAAGGTTTGTGTTCAATTTTTGGGAGGATTTTTGCAAAAACTTATGTCTGGTTTTATGCCCTATTATCAGTGTGATAAATGAAGAAAAAATAAGCCCTTAAAATGTCTCTTTGGTCGACCCGAACTGCCCCCTTTTGGACATATGTAGTTCTCTCATTTAAGCAAGCAGGTGATACACCTACTTGTCACCTAGTAGTCTGCGCAGTCTTGCAAAAATGCATATATCTCTTTACTCCGAGGCCGTATTGACAAACGATTCAATGGATTAGAAAATAGACTCATAGATCTTTTATTTGATGGGTGGATAACCCCGTAACTCTAAGTATATTGGTAGAAAATTGGAGTGACATTTGACCCAAATATTAGTAAAACTTATGAACGTATCTTGTGATGACTTTCGTCGACTTTTGTTCCCCAACTCACTTGACTTCAAAACTTAACACATGACTATCATAAGACTAAAATAAATCATAACATAATACTCTTGTCATGTTAAGAACCTTAGTCTTACCCCAAAGGTACATGTTTTAACATTCCCAACTTATCACTTTTCGACGAAACACTATTTTCTTCAACTACTTTAGCTTATGAACCTTCTAACCCTCTTTGTACTTGTTGTTCATGATTTTCAATATGTATAACCTCCGAGGTAACATAATTAACTTACTTTATATACTTTTAAAGATGATCTTATTTTTGGTCTTACATCAGTTTTCTTACAATGCACTTTTACGTGCGAAAAGGTGTGGTGTACCAATTCAATTTGATTCTAGTTTTTTTTCTTTGGACAAAAAGAGTAGAAAATTCAATTAAGTAATCACATTGAGGAAGCGAGTTGTAAATAACATTATTATTAACCGTATTAGTAAAATGCAATATGTAAAGTAGGAGGCCAAGGGAATTTCTACTTTTTCATTAAATAATAGAAGGGGAGTAGGGATTGGACCCGATAGGCTCATTTTGGACCCGAGGACCTAAGTTTTGCTAAAGCGTGAAAAGGAGTGGACGATTGTATTTTGGCGTAGTTGGACCGGTTCGCCTAATCGAAGAGCCTCTGCCTTACTTGTTCAATGTACTAGATCTCCATATCATATTTGAAAAGAGTCCACCTCCGATGCGAAAGAAGGCCAGGAGTGATTTCACTAGCCGACCTCGTAGTTGAACAAGACATATATAAATCGCATTGAAGAATGGGATATATAAATCGCATTTGTCGAATACGACACACAAAACAAGTTGGAAGAAAGCGACATATAAATTATTTTAGTACAACATAAAAATCGCATTAACCCGATCGCAATACAATCACATTTTCCCGATGCGACTTATAAAGCAATTTATGATAACTATAACTATAACTCTATAAGTAATGCTAAATGTAAATCGCATTAGAATGATATATAAATAGGCTTATAAATCGCATTTAAGGGTTGAAACTTAAAGCGCATGCTATATTTTCCCCCGTTCGCTCGTTGCTTTGCTTACCTGTTCTTCACCTTTATTTCCGATTATTCGAATCCTCAAAGAAAGAAGAAATCAAAAACCCACAAACCCCTTTGCTCCTCTTGTCTCTACAAAGCAATCAGAAACGTAGAGAAGAGGAAAAAAGAATCAGGTAAATTCAACAAAAAGAAATATTATATTTAAAGGGGAAAAAAGAGAACAACTTTATGTTTTTTTAATGGCTACTATTATTCTGAATGAGTTGTGTTTTCTTCTTTAATCTTTTTTTCTCATTTTTCAATTGCTTTTGTTGCCTTCCACTCTCTCTTTCTTTCTCCTTGTTTCATTTCTTGTTCCATTTTGTTGGATCTGGGATTTTCAAGATTTTGGTTTTGGTTGGTTGTATAAGCTGCTTATTTTTGTTTGTTGGTATGGCTATGGATGACAATTTCCATAGGCAAGGACTAGGGGTAAGATTTTGAGCGACTTCCTTTTTGAATATGTCAACTTGAGCCTCTGTTATGAAAAAAAAAAAAAAAACTTGAACCTTTGTTTTGTTGCAAATATTTTAATGTTGATGTTTTTCTAATTTTCTTCATTTTAAAGAGATTTTATCTTATAATTTTGAATTTGAGAGGTTTGGTTGTATGGGAATGGTATCTAATCGCATTTGGCAATTCTATATTCAGTGCATTGCTTCCTATCTTTCTCTCCTTGTTTCGTTTCCCCTTCTGCTGATATATAGGGAAATGTGGCCATATTAGGTGCTTCTGTGAAGGAAAATATTATTTGATAGCATTAACATGGGTTTCTGTATCTTTTACTAAAAATAACCTACTTTTTTTTCCTTTTTCTTTGGAGAAGGTATTAATAACCTGCTACTTTAGCTGAGAAAAGTATGTTTTCTTGTTGGTGGGTTTATACTTATTTTCTGGTTCCTTCTGTTACTGGCATAAAATGTGTATTAAGTTCCATTTAGAAGTCATAGAGCAATAATATAGCTTTGAAATGAAGATCATTCGACTTCGTCTTTGATGATATCGGGTTAGCTTTCGACTTCATCTTTGTTTATAACGGGTTTTAGTTTTGGAATGTCTAATGGTATGAAGAGTTCCAAAGTAATTCAATAAAGAGATGGTATGCAGTTTTCCTATGGTAATATCTTGGAATCAATTGGTTTATGTGTTATGGCATGCATACTATGATAAAGTTGTATTAAGTACTGAACTATTCTTATGTTTGGCTTACTTCACAGGCACATGCACCTCCTGGTTATTTTGTCCGCTTGGAGAACAACGGAAGGGCTAAAGACGATCTTTATTTGAGAAAGAGAGAAAGGATGAGAAGGTGGCTCTGCTGCACCTGCCAAGTAGAGGAGTCTGATCCATCGCATGAAAACGAGCTCCACAAAAGCCCCAAGAACAATGCTGATGGTATGTTGATATTTTTTATGCTTATACTACATCAGACGAAACAAAAGTTTATCTCCTTTTTCTTCTCTAAAATGTTCTTTTGGTTCATTTGTCCCATTTGATATTGCTAATAGTTGTAATCTTAAGATAACTATCTCCCTTTCGAGGATTAGAGGACAAGTTTCTAATACTCTGGTGATTCAGTCAGGCCTATGATTATCCCATGTTGTTGTTCTCTGTCCAGTGCCTTTAAAAGTACTAAAAGCTGCTATATACTGAGAGGTGCTTTCTGCAGTGGTGATGCCCGTTTAGTGGTCACTGGCCAGTCTCTTTATATCCAGTCTTGTGTTGTAAGTTATTTCTGAGCCATTATGTGATGTAAGTTCAAAGATTGGATTGAGGAATGCAAACTCATTCGACAAAGAGCCCATGCAGGACTTGTTCAGAACTATTGGAATGATTCAGTTAATCGATTCTACCATGAGATTTTAACAATGACTACTGATATGGAATGGACGCGGAAACATGGGAGAAGGGAGAAGAAATTATCATTTTTTTATGATTAGAAATATTATTAATATAAAGTCAGTAGAAAGCTGGCACCAAAACAAAGTACGACAAAGCTAGATAGGAATCCTTTAAAGCTGTAAGATGGTGAAGCTTGTGATGGTGAGGCTTGTGACAGTAAGTTCGAGAACAGAAGCAGTGACAGAAATGGAGGAGATAGAAGCTTCCAGCCACTGAAGTTGAGGACGAAGATGAAGTAGACATTAGAAATGTCGTTTCTGATGGTGACCGATGCTTATGAGTGAAGATTTGGGAATGATCTCTGACAGTGAAAACAACATTTTTTTTAGAAAGTAACATAGATTGCTACAGTGAAAACAATTAAAGTTTCTCTTTTGCTGATGATTACAACCACATTGAAAGTACCTATCAGCCGCATGCACGGATATTTTGATGCTTCCCCCGTATGAAGAGGGAGTGTACAATTTAAAGAGAAATTAAACCAAGCTGAAGCATCCAGATGGTTTAGGAGGAATATGCTGAAAATCTTTAGGCAATTGGTGGTACAAAAAGCAGATGTGGAAGAAGATTTATTAGAAATTTTTCTTGCATTGCCTTTGTGCTAATGGAATATAATTTGTTATCTTTCTCAAAAAAAGATTTATTAGAAATTTTGTTGCGAATTGGGAGTAGGGAAATGCCAAGGTTAGTACTCCCAACAAGAGTCCATCTTCAAAAAGTAGGAGTGAGAGGGAGGTTAAACTGCTGGAGTTTAATGTGAGCTTTGGGACAAATTCTAAAAGCAGGGAGAGAGGTGGGAGGTCTTCAGATATACTGCAATGTGTAGGGTATTAATGATAGAGATAAGAGGAGGATGGTTAAACTGGGGATTAATAAATGGAATGCAAGTTTTGTATGCCTCATCGAAACCAAAATGAAAGATATGAACCATAATTGTATTTAGCAATTAGGGGGTTCCAGATGGGCTGAGTTAGTCGAGATGAAAGCTCAAGACAACAGGGGGGAATTGTAATTTTCTGGGATAACAGAAATTGGAAATGCAATGATAAGCTTATGCTGACACAATCAATTGCTTTATTCATGGAATATAAATTCTGGAATCAATTATGTGTTCACTGGGGTGTTTGGACCCTGAGATAGAAGAGCTATGGAAAGAGGCTGCTGTTTATGGTTTGGTTTCTGTTCCATGGGCTGTCGGTGGAGATTTTAATGTAACCTTGCTAGGTTACTCTTATTGCTTTTTGGTGCACCCATGAGGTTCCTTTATGTATAGAAGATTGAGTATCATCAATAGAAAACCATGTCTCTTGCAGATTTTCTATTTTTTGGTGCACTTCTAAACGGGCGTTTGTTTAAACAGTTAATAAAACTAGAGCTCTATGGGATTTGCTGAGGGATCACTCTTCATTCAGGGTGGGTAATGGAAGGAAAATTAGTTTTTGGCATGATGCATGGCTTGGTCATTCTCCTCGGAAGGATTTGTTCCCTTTTCTTTTCGGACTAGCTTCTAGCCCTCTCTTTTCCCTAGCAGATTCATGGCTGAACCAAGGGTGGTTCATCCCCTTCAGAAGGAACTTTAATGATTGGGAAGTTGAAGAATTCTCACGGCTTTTGGAGCTACTCAACACTTCTCCTCCTCTGGGCTCAAATTCAGACTCTCTTTTCTGGAATTCCAACTCTAAAGGTTTCTTCTCTGTTCGAAGCTGCTATCACACTCTTATCAATACACCTTCACAATCCCTTTGGCCTTGGAAGGCTATTTGGAAAAGTAAGACACCTCACAAAGTCAAATGTTTTGCTTGGTTGGTAGCTCATGGAAAATGCCTTACTCTGGACAACTTGCAAAAGAAAGGCAAAATACTTTGTAACTGTTGCTCACTATGCGGAAGGGATTGGGAAGATGTGAATCACTTATTTCGGCATTGCAGCTTCACTAGTCAGATTTGACATTTTATTTTGTGTCATGTTGGTATCAAATGGTGCATGCCTAGGACCACAGTTGATTTTCTCCTCTCATGGCACAAACAGGATATGCATAAAGCGTCGGGTTACATCTGGAAGTCTATCCCAGGAGTAGTTTGGTGGGTCGTATGGAGAGAGAAATGCTAGAGTTTTTGATAACAAAAAGGACAATGTAGTTAATCTAAAGCACAAATATATATTTTTGCTTAATTTTTGGTGCAACATAACCTTGTCAAATGTTTTAGAGTCGGAGGCGTTGGCGGAGTTTTTTAGTTCTTTACCCTCTCTGTAAAGTTATCTTTTAGATGTACTCCTATCCAACTTTTTCTTAAAGTTGGCCCCCTCTTTACATCAATAAAACTCTTTCAGTTACCTATCAAAAAAAAAAATTATTCAGAGCCCATTGTCAGCTTCAATTCCTTGCTGCTTCTGCTGAGTCTTCTCTAGATAGGTTTAGGGCTACACTTTCTGAGACTTGTTAATGTGTTTTTTTATGCTGTTTGATTATTGATAAAATACTTTGTTGATACTATTCATATTTTTCCAGGGACTTCGTATATTGTATACTCTGGAAATATTCACTTCTATTGTTGTATGCCTTATCGGAAAAGCTTAGTTGGTGCTCCAAGTAGAAAAAGGGTAAAAGAGTCTAGCTGGTACTACAACTAGAAAAAGGTCTAGTTGGTACAACAACCTAGCTTGGATTCTTCCTAACTGTTCTTATAACAACACCGCCAACAACAAAAACCAGTGAAATCCCACAAGTGGGGTCTTGGGGGTAATATGTATGCAAACCTTACCCTTATTTCCGATAGACCCTCGGCTTAAGAACAGTGAAAAGGAAGCAATAAACAAACAATAGTAGCAACAACAAGGTAATAGGACAACGGAAGCAAATGACACAACGTGTAATAACAAAGATCTAGGAATATGAAAATACGAGAACAACTATGATAAGACTAAAAGCTCATGAATTTGTCCGAGCATATATAATAAGACTAAAATATTGTAACCTTTTTCCTAATATGTTTAGCTATCAGGTATGCATGTTAGACCAATAAAAAAAGGAGATTATATGTGTCTGCCAACTGAATTCGTAGAGCACACATTGAATTTGGAGGATATTCCTTGCAATTTTGGTAGTGCATTTATCTCTTATATGCTTGTGACTTGTGAGATGAGTCCTACTGTTACAATGGGCCAGGTTATAGGTTTTAATCTGTTCCTTGGATACACACATCAGGATATCAGAAAGGGTCAAAAGCATCAGTTCCTGCCAAGGCTGAAGTGCAAAAAGCAATACCGACTATAGAGGTCCCTGCATTGTCTTTGGATGAACTGAAAGAGGAAACTGACAATTTTGGATCGAAGGCATTAATTGGTGAAGGATCTTATGGAAGAGTATACTATGCTAATCTAAACAATGGCAAAGCCGTGGCTGTGAAAAAGCTTGATGTTTCATCTGAGCCTGAGACTAATGTTGACTTCCTGAGCCAGGTAACTGTATTGTCTTAATGTAATTTTCCTTACTGCTTCCATGTTCTCATACACCGACCCCACTGATCTTTATTTTCTTTTTCCTCTGAAGGTCTCTATGGTTTCAAGATTGAAGCATGAAAATCTGGTTGATTTGCTTGGTTACTGTGTGGAAGGGAACCTTCGTGTATTAGCTTATGAGTTTGCAACAATGGGTTCCTTGCATGATATTCTGCATGGTATCAGAATGTATCATTTGAATGAGATGGAAATTTATAAGATTGATGAAAAGATGAATATATATGAATTATATACGTTGTGATTTGTATGTACACTTGCAGGCAGGAAAGGAGTACAAGGAGCACAACCTGGACCTACACTTGATTGGATGCAACGGGTAAAAATTGCTGTTGATGCTGCAAGGGGCCTTGAGTATTTGCATGAGAAGGTCCAGCCTCCAATAATACACAGGGATATCAGATCAAGCAATGTCCTCCTCTTTGAAGACTACAAAGCAAAAATTGCTGATTTTAATCTGTCAAATCAGTCTCCTGACATGGCTGCTCGTCTTCATTCTACACGAGTTTTGGGAACATTTGGTTATCATGCACCAGAGTAACGTCTTGCACCTTACTCTTCTTTGACTAGTCTTTACTTAGCGAAATTATCCTGTCTTCTTATTACATGGCAGTCCACGTAGTTTAGTTTCTACTTTTTTGTATTTTTGAATAATTCTGATCTCATTGCTTCCTGCAACATGCTACTGAATTTTGTATTCTTTTAGGTATCTAGATTAAGTTTCTTCCTGGACAGGCATATCCTGGACCAGAAAAATCCAATTTCAATGCGAAAATGGGAAAACAAAGTAGTAGGAATGAGTGTTATCTGTAGGAATATGATGGCGAAACACGACGACAAAGATTATATGTTTTGTATCTTTAGCTAAGCATTTGAAACTGTGGTTCTGAGAGAGGAAAACCCATAAGACTTCAGATTGCTTTTGATATACATTCCTATATATGCACAGAGACACACACACACACATTATGTGTTAATTATGAGGGAGGTCTTGACGTCCATTTGTTAGAAATTATAGATTGACTTTACATCTGACAGAATTTTTCAGGAATAAGGGTATGGGTCTAAGAGTAGTCATGCTATGGTTTATATCTCTTATTTGAAATAATTCAAGGGCTCATTATGATGTTGTTCTCCAAGTTGTCTTCTTTTCAGTCTCAATCTTCGTTCTTGACAGTATCCATGAAATGTTAAATAAGGAGAATACTACTGTATATACTAAGTTATGTAGTGGTACACCATACATGCTATTTCTCACCTTAGACCATGAGACCATGAAAGTTAGGAACTACATGTACACTTCTCAAAACTCTATGTTAAATATTTAATCAGGGCTATGTAACTGTCATTTGCTGTAAACTCAAAGGCATTAACTTGCAGTGTCCTAAAAGGTACCTTAGTGTATTGTCAATTTAAGAACTTCTGTGGCTTGGTGTAAGCACCAAGAATTGTGGACTGAGATTATGCTGAGATAACGAACGCAATAACAACAAAGCTTCAGTCCCAAACAAGTCAGAGTCGGCTATATGATTCCTCGTTGACCATGTTTCTACATTTAAATTCATCTCAAGCAAACACTATTCTAAATAAAAGAAAAGGTAATGGAAGTTCCCTATATTGCTACCGAAATAAAAAACTCTATAAGGGCTAAAAGAATCCTAAAAGGCATAGGACCAAAAGTAAACTTACTAACGTGACTAAAACATTATCCCAATTAATTGGTATCGCCTATATAGATCCTTTTATCCATCGTGTCTTATCTTTGCTAAGCTTGCAACTCCGAGAGACTATAGGTCTTTTGAGACAAGTTCCTACAGGCCATTGCATCTAGAGGTCAATGTTGGACAGGACCAAACCATCTCAAGCGGCCATCTCTCGTTTTATTCTCAATATGTGCTACTTGCACCTTCTAGCAAATGTGATTGTTTTAATCTTATCTAATCTTGTTTGACTGCATAGCCATCTTACTATCTCCACAACACTCATCTTGTGGACGTGTTGAATTTTATGTCTGAATTCACAGAAATTTAGTCAACTTCGCCCTCATACTACGAACTACGTCACATAAAGTGAAACAAAGGGAGTGCTTATCTGAAAGCCCTTAGGTTCTATAGTGTTTCTCCATAATTCAAGCTTTTAGTTGGCAGCCTTGCAGGTTTCGTCAATTAGCACAATTTTGTTAGCAAATAGCATACACCTTTTCCCTCATCTTGTATTGTGTTGGTTAGCTCCTCTATAGCTATGGCAAACAAGTACGAGCTCAATGTTGATCCTTGGTGTAAACCGACGAGGGAAACTTCTTTGTATCTCTTACGATTATTCTCATGCTAGTGACAGCCCCTTCATACATGTCCGTTATAGCATTTATTGATTCAACATGAATTTTTTCTTCTTCAATACCCGCCAAAAGACCTTTTTGGCACTTCTTCATATGATTTCCCATTGTTAACAAACACCATGTGTAGATGTATCTTTCCCTTGCGATAAGTTTCTATCGATTTGCTTAGCAAGAATATAGCTTCTGTTGTTTTCGAAAGGTCTAGCATTTCTGTCTTTCCATAAAACCCATCAAAAGGTGACAAGAGTAAGGAAGAGAGCAGGTCACTAGTAAACTAACTGGCCCTGGAAAGTGATTTGAGGGAGCAAAGCTTCGGTTAAGGTTGCATGCTTTCCTTGGGTTGCTACTGGGAGGCTTTGCAATAGATGCTATTGATGTAAGAAAGAGATTGAAATTGTGGACCACCTTCTCTTGCATTGCAGTTTTGCTAGGGAATGTTGGGAACTACTTCTCAGTATATGTGGTATCTCATGGATCATACCTCAAAGTGTTAGAGGCTTTATAGGAGAGTTGGCATCATCAGAAGACACATAAAACATTGAAGCAGGAGAACTATACCTCTGTGTATATTCTGGATTATCTGGCTAGAGAGAAATAGAGCTCGCTTTGTTGAACAGAGAGATCATAATGTTAGAGTTAGAAGCAAGTGTTTGCATTATCTGTTTATTTGGTGTAAGAGTAGTCTGATTGATAGTATGATCACTATATTGACTTCTTGGAGTTACTACAGAGATGTTGTAATCGACTATATTATTATTCCCAGCAATCTTTTGTAACTTTCCCGTACATCTGGGTACGTTATTAATAAACCTTTACCTTATAAAAAAGGCAACAAGCCTTGCTTTTTCTTCAGCCTTGCTTTTTCTTAGCCTTGTAACTTTAGCCTTGCTTTTTCTTCGCATTCATGTAGAAAATTCGAAGTAGTTCTTGGCATGTAGAAAATATGCCCAAAATGTTGAGGATGAAATTTCACACTTGGAATATCTCCTTTTGTTCTTTTAAATTAGAAATTGAAATTGGGGTACTCTTTCTCCACTCCTCCGACATTCTACCCTTCTTAGTACATCACTAAATAGCTTGGTAAGCCATCGTTACTCAAACCTCTCCAAGACACTTCTAAACCTCTATGGGGACCACATGCTTTTCTAAACTTCATATTTTTTATTGTAGTCTTTATTTCTCTTGGCCTGCTAAAGTTTCCATTGTGCTCAGATGTATTGAGATTCAAAAAGTTATTCCTGTGATTTGAGTTGAACAATTGATCAAAATATCCTCTCCATCTCTCCGTGATGATGAGATGAAAAATAAGCAAGTAAAAGAAAGGTTCTAGTTTTTGAAATAATTTTTTTAAGTTACTGGCATATATATGCTACACCTTGAAAGACAATTGAGAGACCGATTTTCTGGGTTTTCCCAATCTTTTCTAAGACTTTATAGAGGTTGATTAAGGATTTCCTTCATCTTATGAAGACTAACCACAGAGGTCTACTTGAGCCAAACAAAAGTTTTGACTCTTTAACATGCACTAGTTAAAGTCAAGTTATGGTACAAAAGGCCTGAAGATACCTCACAAATAAGAGAATTCTGGCTTGTGAAAGAAGAGATTTTTTTTTCGGAAATTGAAAAAAAAAATCACTTTGGAAATGTACTCTGGATTGGCCTATTTTTCATGGACGGTCTATTTTAGGTGTTGTCAGGAAATTATGTCCAACTTAAAAACGTTTGGACATGAATTAGTTGATATTTGGAGAAAAAAAGTATTTGAAGTTAAGTGGAAAAGGGCATTTGGAAGTTAAAGTTGTGTTTGGACATGAAAACAAAGTTGAGATTTTGTTAATGAAAACTTGAAAAGAATTGAAAAACTCTTAAAACCTGTTTTTCAAACTTCATTCCATATTTCAAGTTTGAAGTTGAAATAATGAGCCAATTTGCAAAACAAACACTTATCCAACTATTTCAAAATTTTTATAGTAGTTATATCACCTAAACAGAGGAAAAAAGCATTTAGGTTACGTCATATTTAATGAAGAAGGTCTAATGTAAATTATTTACAGTGATGAAACTTCAGCTCCCAAAATGATTCTTCTTTTATAATGTGAGATTTAGTGTTGTAAGACAGCAGAAGCTGGAAAGAGTACGTCCATAGTCACAAAGAATGTAATGAACATTGAAGTTTGAACAGATAAAGTCCAGCATAGCATCTGGCTTTAACAGATTTGCCGCTGCCATGTTGTAAGCAAGAATAGACATTTGTGTTTAAGCTTGTCTTAAAAAATTCTTGCGTTTCTTTCTTTCCATATAATCCAGAAAAATGGTGGCAAGAATGGTGTTCCAAGTAGCAATGAGTGACACCTTTGGGATGCAAGTTCCATTCTAAGTGATCCGAACTAGAGCCGAAGGATGGGAGATTATGGAATAACTGAAGCATCATAGTATAACTAACTATCAAGTTCCTAATCATTAATATTCCTTCTAAAAGGGATGCTCCAGACTAGATTTTGCTGAGCTCAGAAATGGTGGCATCAGGGAGAGTGGTGCAACTTTAGAGGGATGGGAAATCGAATTTCAAAGGGGTATGGCCCAACCAAGAGTTTTGCCAAAACTTGATCTTCCTTCCATTCCCTACCTGTAATGTAGCATGTCCCTAAAAGAATCCACACAAAACTGATATGTTCTTCCATAAACATAGGCTGATAAGAGGAGAGGGTATCTTGGTTGACTAAGCACTAGCCAGACCATACTTGACACTGATCAGGTGCCTCCAAAGAACATGTTCTTCCATACTAAACCTCCATAAGCATTTGCACGACAAACACTTGTTTTGCGCACTCATATTTCTGACTCCAAGCCCAAGACCTCTAATTTGTTTATGAAGTGTAACAATTTCCCACTTTACAAGGTTGAAGGATTTTTTCTCCTTGTTTCCTTGCCAAAGGATTGTTGCTGCCCTTTCTTTTATCTTTCCTAAGCCGAGGGTCTTTCGAAAATAACCTCTCAGCCTTCTTGAAGGTAGGGGTAAGGTCTGAGTATATATTACCTCCCCAGACTCCACTTGTGGGATTACACTGGGTACGTTGTTGTTGTTTTCTTGCCAAAGGAAATTCCTTCGAAGCTTATCATGTTTTTCAGGAATAGAAGAGGGCCAGTGTAAGTGGGCAAAGCATCCAACACTGTTGATGAGAAATAATCAAGCCCTCAATGAAAGATATTTTCTTTTCCAATCGGAAAGTTTCTTCTCGCATTTTTCAAGGATTCTATCCCAAAAAAGATAGAGAAGACTTAGCACCAAGAGGGAGGCCTAGATAAGTAGTTGGCATGGTTCCAATATTGCATCCAAAAAGTCGGTAGCATAAGAATATTTGAAACATCATTCACTGGAAGTAGATTACTCTTAGAAAAATTAATACATAGGCCATAGCCCTAAGATAGCCTCAAATGCATTAAGAATGACTCTTCAAAAAAGAATCTGAGGGACGGGGGACCTCGCAAAAAATAAGAGATAGTATCGTATACGAAAAGAGAGAGAGATGTCCAATTGCACAAATCTCCACTGGAAGGTGAGAACCTTGTAAGTCATCTATGTTGTACCGCGGCGTTGAGCATGATGCTAAGTCCTTCCATAACCGGGATGAAAAGGAATGGAGAAAGAGAATCCCCTTGCCTTAAACCTCTATCAGAGGGAAAGAAACCTTGCGGTGAGCCATTAATGAGAATGGAGAAACGTACTGAAGATATACATAAAGAAATCCAATAAATCCACCTTTGGCCAAAACACATATCCTTAAATAAAGAGAGGAGAAACTTCCAGTTAACATGATCAAATGCTTTCTCAATGTCCAATTTGCAAAGTAAACCTGTCATGTCTTGTTTTATCCTGGAATCAAGATAGTCATTATCAATGAGGGAAACATCAATTATTTGTCTGGCCTTTAATGAAATCCGTTGAGAGGAGACCAATTCCCACTATTCTTCTTTAATCTTCTTGCCAGAACTTTCAATAAAATCTTGTAGAAACTGCCCACGAGGCTAATGGGTCTAAAATCGCTCCCCTTTCTTTGCTTCTAATCTCTTTGGGATGAGAGCAATGAAAGTGGCATTTAAGCTTCTAACAAAATATTCTTGCTCGGGGAAGTGATTCGAAGCATTTAGAAGATCGAAGCATTTAACTTCCAAAATGATTGTTTTGTTGTTCCACGTGGTAGATTTAGTAGTATTGTGTGTTCCGCGAGCCTAGTAATATCCCATTGGCGATGGGATTATGCGAAATTTGCTATGCTCTTACCAAAATGCTGCTACTAGACTGAGTTTGGTCTAGTGGTAAGAGCACAACACGTGATGTGTAAGTTAGGCGCATGTAACCGGTTCGAAGTAGATCAAATGGGACCAAGATTTGTGGTGGAATGTTCGGATATGCTTTTGTGCAAACTACACATAAGCTGATAAGCATAAAGAATCTTTAACAAGTTTTTATTTTTTCATCTTTGTATAGATACCAGGTTTGTTAGGTTTTGTTTTATGACAATGCCTGAATTTTGAAGCTTTGTTATTTAAGGAGGTTCGTCACAATAGTTGTCTACTAAGATACTAAAGTTTTGGTGCAGAGCTTAATGACTAATATGAGATTTTAATTTATTGCTCGTTGTGTCATATTCTATTTTACCAAGTAGAGATCTATGTTATTATGTTACATTCTTTCTGCTACTTTTCAGTGGCAAAATTCTTCGGACGTTTGTTGTTTTGAGGAGTATTATCTTAACCCAACTTTCAAAAAATTGTTTACAGATACGCAATGACAGGACAATTGACACAAAAGAGTGATGTGTATAGCTTTGGGGTGGTTCTTCTTGAACTTTTGACGGGAAGAAAACCTGTAGATCATACGATGCCTCGTGGACAACAGAGTTTGGTTACTTGGGTGAGCAATTTGCGCGAAATGACATGTTTAGTTTCTTGTATTTCTTCTCATTTTGTTTTGGTGACAATTATTTTCTATGCTTGATTATATATTTATAATGCTTGTAGGCTACTCCGAGGCTAAGTGAAGATAAGGTTAAGCAATGCGTCGATCCAAAGCTGAAAGATGTTCCTGCAAAAGGAGTTGCTAAGGTTTCTCCCCTTCCCCTATCTGACGTCATTCTTTTTTCTTTTTTTCTTGTTTGTTGGTAAAAGCTTCCTCTACCTTCAGTGAAAGAAAAAGTAAGAAAGGAAAAAGATGGGAAGAAAAGGAAATAGACAAAAGATGTAAATAACATACATAGCGACCTCTCTCCCAACACCCAAAAGATAATAAAAGTCTCTAACGAGTCTAGTGGTAATTTTTTTCCTGTTTACTTAATTCAGTTGGCAGCTGTTGCAGCGTTGTGCGTGCAATATGAGGCTGAGTTCCGTCCTAATATGAGTATTGTTGTCAAAGCTCTTCAACCACTGTTAAAGGCACCTGCTCCTGCTCCTGCTCCCGCTCCCGAGTCATAGGGGCTCTAGTTTCATTTGCTCATATCATATACAGTTTGACAGCTGATTGCACAGTTTGAGTTTGATTACGCGTCGATTTCTTTTCAGTTTGAGTGTCATTTTCCCGCTCTCCTGTCTCTGGTTTGTTTAGCCCATCACGGTGTCATGTTAAAGTATGGGAGTGCTTTCGAGGGTTACTCTAATAACTGAGTTAGGTTAGTTGTTGATATTTTTCGTTTTCCTTATTTTGGTGGTCTATCCTCGTACCAATTTGTGTATTATAATTTATTTTATGGATTGAATGATGAACATTTGGCATGCTATTATGTTTTAAGTAATGTCAAGGTTGCAAACATTGTTGCACCATTGTTCCCCTATATTTACTGTTTTCTCTCTATTAATTTCACACTTAAGAAATCCATTAGGATCTTTTGTTTCTTTTAAACTAATTCCTCAAAAATAAACCCAGATCACTAAAATAAATTATTTAAGACTTCTAAATCCAAAATCAGACTTCTAAGAAAAAGTAAAAA
This sequence comes from Nicotiana paniculata, assembly GCA_005239505.1. Classification (NCBI taxonomy): domain Eukaryota; kingdom Viridiplantae; phylum Streptophyta; class Magnoliopsida; order Solanales; family Solanaceae; genus Nicotiana; species Nicotiana paniculata. The sequence goes on along the minus strand of ML349300.1, from coordinate 89,845 downwards.
ATAAATTCAAGTTAGCTGAAAATTATTCTACTTTTGATCTGAAATCAACGTTTGGTACACCAAAAGCGACATGGTGAATTGGTTATTTGTTTCTTCATTTTTCTTTTTCAGGCTTTTGATTTAGCATCATAGTTCAACTAAAATTTTTCAGATCTTAAATTCAGTCTGGTACAGTGGCTTCTTTCTTTTTTCTGAGCAAGGTAAACTCAATGGTAGTGGAGTTACATGTCCTTTAATCTTTTCCTAAAGGTGATAGGCCAAATACTAACGAGTTCTCCTTCCTTATTGCCTCATTTTTATTTTAGAAAATACACTTATTTAAAATGATGAAGGTTTTATTTGAATAGATAATAATCATAAAGGTGCTAACCAAGCGATTATCTACTTTGACATAGAATCTTACTAAAGCAAGAAGCTAATTTTTGTCACCAACAACAAAAATAATAACATATCTAGTATATTTCCACGTTGTGGGGTCTAGAAAGATTAATGTGTATGTATACCTTACCTCTACCTTGTGAGATAGAGAAGCTGTTTTTGATAAATCCTCGGCTCAAAAAAAACAATTCACATCGGGTTTGAAAAAGAAAAAAAGTAGCGAAAAAGCCATGTTGAAAATAATGAAGGCAAAAACAATAACAACAACAAAGTAACAAATCAACGAGAAAATCAGCACAAGGGAAACAACATGTAGTAATAGAGATCCAAGGCTAAGATAATACGAGAATAATAATAATAATACTATTGATATGAAAAATACGGAATAGATACGTTATTTCAAATTCGACTACCTACTAACTTTTTATCCTGATCCTCGATCTTCATATCTTTCTATCAGGGTCATCATGTACTCTGTAAGCTCAAGATGTGTCATGCCCTACCTAATCACTTCTCCCCAATACTTCTTCGGCCTACCTTTACCTCTGTTTAGACCTACAATAGCCAACCTACACATCTCCTTAGTAGGGTATATATACATTTTCATATGCCGAACTATCTAAGTCTCGCTTCCGTAATCTTGTAAGTGTCCACCAAGTAAGCCACTCCCACCTTATTTCTGAATTTATATCATTTCTTCAAAAAAAAATTATCATGGATACAAGATACATTGCTTACCAAGAGAATAGTATATACATGAATATTTACATATTTGATTGGATAGTTTGATTTCTTTGTTTAAAATCATTTTTCAAAAATTCAATGTCAAACCAAACTAAAGGATAAATTGGTTTTTACGGGTTTTCCCTTCTGTTATAAAATCCCTACCACAAAGAACATTCACATTATAAAACTCGAAATTACGACCCGAATTCCCATTGATTTTGTTTCGACGAAGCTAACGTTTTTCTCCGGCGAAATCAAGTTGTGAGTTTACTTTTTCTTTCTCTCATCCCTTCCCGAATTTCCTTTTTTTTTTACCTCTCTCAGGATACAAAAACCCTCAATCCGTTTTATCAAGTTGAATTTAGTTTTTCTTTCATTTTTTTTTTGTCATGTTGTTTGATGGACCAGTGGAAATCGAAATCATCTAGCACGATCGGAAGGAACGATTTTGGCACCCGAGGCCAGATGATGATTACTCAATTATCTTAAATTTCGAATAGTTATGACATATAAGTAGTAGTAGTAAAAGAGAATATTAAACGTCAGTTAGTATATGTGTGCAGTTTGGAAACGTAGTTTGATTGTATCTACAACTTACCATAGTAGGTTAATGCCTTATATAAGTTAGTGTATCTGTATATTCCTATCCACTTCCCTTATGTGGTTGGCTGGTTGCTTTACTTTCTCCTTCTTCTTTTTTGGGTTTGAGAGGGTGTGTGTGTGTGTGTGGGTGGGTGGGGGGAGTGTAGCACTTTATTCTGCACTGAACCTATTAACTGAAAGAAGGAATTTCTTTCATGGTGAAGTGTGTGGACTTGACTTGGTGGTTTTGGTCAATTGCAATTGCGTTATTTCATAAGATGTGGATCAGTTTTTGGCCATGTTACCAAAGTTTTAAGGTCGATACTATTTTTTGGGTCTTTAATTAGTCTGTTTATTAAGTGTTTGACTACAACAACAACAACATACCCAATATTATCCCACACAAAGTGTTTAAATACTTTATGGATTTTAACTTATTGTCGAATTTAAGTTTTGAATTTGTTTAATTATTTAATTGTAATTTCTTAAGAAATTGAAAGATATCCTTATAAATATGCCATTACTCTTTAATTCAAAAGGGCAGATAGTATAATTTGGTCATTTTCTGTGGTGGTTTTTACAACTTAGTCTTTCTTTGTGCAAGTAGGAGCATAGGAATCTGAGTGATCACATGCTTTATGTGGTATTTGTTAGGATTAAGAATGACCAAAAATTATTGCTTAGTTAAGATAACCAAGCCCTGTCCATTGCTTTTATCATCAATTAAGTATTTTCACGTGCTTGGCTCATCAACAAGAATCAAGCCCGCACTTGAAGGGGCGTATTGAAGACATAATTAAATAAATAAAATTGTGCTCTTTCTAACGGCTTAAGCTTTTAGTTGAGAAGGTCACACACTTCAACAGGATCACTGTGCCTTCTTTTGAATGTGAATCTAGTAACCTTGAAATTCCTGCATAAGACCGGAGGTCCATCATATAAACCATAACAACCAAGAGTTCGAGCCACAATTCCTGTCTCTCCATTCTATTATTAGGGGCATATACACCATAGATGTCACAACAATTTTTTTTGCTCCCTTAGATAATGAAATAGATAAAGAGATATCGCGTTTTAGTAATACCTCGGCGATCATAACCATCAATCCCATATAAAACACGCCTTCTTTAAAATCCATCCGCTTCCAAAGAAATAAAATAAGACCATCTGTTAGCCAAAAGCTGGCCTGCCATTGTCGGATCCCATTTTTGAATTTGCCTCTCGAAGAAACAAAATGCCGGCAATGCCAATGTTATGGCAAGAAGGATGTTGATGGGACTTTCCTGCCTTTCTTGCGACTCACGCTGCCTTCATAATTGATGTGAAATTTCAGATTCTACTCAATTTTCCTTTGTTCTTGTTTAGAATAAGAAGGATTTGAATTGTTATTTTTCCTTGATAAGTAATGAGAAGATTTTATAAATGGTAAACTTGCTGTAAGAAATTGCTGCAAGGATGTAATTACAGATTGTGCAATTCCTCTATCATATCTAGTACTAAATATACATCATATACAAGGGGGAGTTGCACCAAAAACTAAAAAAGAAATAGATCTATGTATAAGTAAGTATATTCTTTCTTTTGTCTTAAAAAATTATGTTGTTTCTTTTAAGCCAAAGAATCCATCAGATGAGTTGAGGTATGGTGTTTCAAGTTTTCTGATTTCTCTTGTATAGTCGCTCTTTTTTCCACCCAGACCCCACTTGTGGGATTTCACTGGGCTGTTGTTGTTGTTGTAGTCCCTCTTTTTTCCAGCAAAACAGAAGATTTGTGATGGAGTTTGGCATTTTCCAACTCATGTCAAGAATTGCAAAAAACATGCTCCGACATTGACTTGTGATCTGTAATGCAAACTGAGGTGGTGGATATCTTCAGAATGCTCTTCATACAAAGGACATCTACAGGAAAGTTGAATTCCCCTTTTCTGTAGATTTGATTGGGTGAGGCATGCCTCCCTAGGCACCAACCAAGAGAAGCAAAGCTACTTTTTTTGTGGTTGGAGGGGGGAGGGGGCTTTGTCAAAGCGAATCTTCTTCCAACAGTTTGTTGCATGACTGCACTAAGAGGAGGCCCTTAAGATGTCCATTCCACTTGATATCAGCAGGCTTATATAGGTCCAAAACCAAACTGCTCAAATGTTGAAATAAGAGACTTATCCTTTCTACTTCCCAATTACTAATAGTCCTCCTCAGAAATAGATTCCAACCTTGTGGAGAGGAAAATTCAGCAACTGAGCCATCATGAAGTGAAGCTAGGTAGAAAGTATCTGGAAAGAGAAGAGGTCTTCTAGAGGGGTATGACCCAACCATGCATCCTTCCAAAATCTGATTTTTCTGCTATTAGCAAGTAGAAGACCGTATGTGCCTTAAAATTATCCCAATACGTACTATGAAGTCTTTGAGATATTAGTGTGCCAAGGATTTTCAAGAGTGAATGTTTTCACCAATATTCTCCTCCTGACTGCATTGATGCATTCTTCTCCGGGCTGAATCCCAGTGCCATTTCATTAAGACTCTTATTGTGTCTCTAAGATTCTTAATATCATGACCACCATGCTCTTATCTTTGGTAACAACTTTCCATTTTAAAGGGCAAAAATAATTGGATTGTTTGTTATTTTCAATCGTGATTGTGAAAGGTTATTTTCAGCAAAAGACATTGGAGTGATATCCTAAATCTCTCCCAATTGAAGACTATGGGTATTGCCTTCACAGGTGAAGGAAGACAGACCGAGAGGGTGAGAAATTCTGGAGTGCTTGATGTCCATATGAGCTGAATTAGAAATCTGAAGGTGGTGTTTAAATTTACTGGCAACTGGTAAGAGATGAAACCAGAACAAGAAAGAGAGACTCACTTGAGAAGTGGGATTAAATGGGGTTTGATTGAGGACTTGAGTGGAGCTAAATCTATTGTTAATGAAACGAACAAAGATTATTCAAGGCGGAGAAGTATTTGAGGGGGGAAGTGGGTTACTGTAGGTTGATGGGTTAAGTCCAAGTGAGGAGACAATGAGAGAGGTTTTAAGGTTCAGTTTGGTTACAGGGGACTGAGTCCAAAAGAAAGAGATTTGGAGAGGGATTTTTTGGTTAAGTGGGAATAAGGGTTTAAGGCTTATGGATTTGTGGGCTTGAGCGAAATGGTTAGGTCCAAAGGAATGAGATGAAATATGGGCACCGTCTAATCTGATTGACTCCGGCTTGAAGCTGTTTAATTTGAAAATTCAACCTCTGCCATGTGAGAAGGGATGTGTTACATGTTTAAGGCGGTGTAGAAAGAACTATTCCATCATCAATGTCTGAAGGACCAAATTTTGGACCCTGTAAAACATTGTTTCTTCATTTGGTCGATGATGGAAGATCGACAAAGGTAGTAGGGGTCCTACTCTTCTTCCATCAACATCGAACTTTACAAAGTTTTGAGGATTAGGGGGTTTTTAGCTTGGATTTTGGCCCATTTGAGGACACTTTTGTCGATTGTGAGCTGGTCAATCATTGTCAACCTACCAAACAGTTTACCGATCGTTGAAAAAACCTTCGACAGATATGTTGAGGAACCCATGTATTGACTATCTTACTGCCTTCCCTAAGAGATCAAGGTCAGGTTACTACCATCGTAGCCCTACTATATGTCCACCTTTGCACTAGTCCAAACTTAAAATATGGGAAACATCATCCATAGAAGGACATTCCAGGAGAAAGCAGTTGTTGAAATTTCTTCGACATGGGCATAAATCTACCACTTTCTGAGGGCCCATGAGAGAATGTCCATTAAAGAGGGAGCTTTAATGGCAGAAAAGTACCCGAATTTTTTTTCTTTTTTCTTTTTTGTTTTGTTTCGATAATCAAGAAGTCCTTGAGGGCCAGTGATGCACAATTCGAAACTTGTTGGATAATGTGTTCGCCCTCTATCCTTCTCCATTTAAATACAAGTTTTTGTACGCGGTAGGATTTTAATCCCTGACGTGCACCTAACCGCATATCACCCGCAGGACTCTTACCACTAGGCCAAAGCCTTGGGGCTACCCACAAGACATCTTTTAACGAAAAATATTCTGCAATGAGGAGAATCATCATTAGTAGAGATTTAGAATCATCATTAGTAGAGATTCAAAACCATCAGAATCAGATATTTTTGAAAGAACAAGGTTGGTGGTCCAGCAGGGATCTTGGGTAATACTTGTGAAACTCTTTGGTGCGGGCTTGTGGATTAAATTGGTAGAACCTTCAGAAAACCTCTATAACTTATTAGCAAAGTCTGAGCAGCCAGCATTGGTGGAGAATTTCGAAATAATAATGCTTCTTCTTCTTCTTCTTAAATTTGAGGACTTAACAACTCTCATGTTTCACCCAAATCTGTTGAAATTCTGAAAACCTGAGATATCTAAAAAGTTTTTTCCTGTTTGTATACTTAATGATGACCGTTCTATATTTATCGGAGGCCAGAAGAAAGACTTGACAGACCCATAGAAGAGTGGTGTTTTCCTTTCGATATCTCTCTGAGGCCAGGAGAAAATGAAGATATTGCTGACAAAACTAGGTTTACATTCAGTCTATTCACCAAATATTAGATTCCAATGACCTTTCGTTGATCTCAAAAGATTTGTTACCAGCGATGAAGATTTCCTGTTCATGGGTAGTTTGAAGGAGATCGTCTAAAAGGTGATCATCGGCAAATTAGGAGGAAGGAGAGAAGCATGGGGGGAGAGAAGAAGAGGAAGAAAAGGAAAAAGTTCTAGGAGAGTTGAGGGAGAGGGAGGATAATTTTCTTTGGGGTGAGCACAAATATCTATACTCCATATTAATGGTGAAGTTTTCCTTCTGTAATAGAATGTTGCCCAAGGATCATAGCTGTTGACCTACAAGTGAAACAGAAATTTAAAAGAAAAAAAATCTATGTATAACTTCACTTTCTAGAAATGTCAAAGTGACCCAAACTTGGGATAGATGATAGAGGGAGTCGATTCTTCTCTGTTGGGATTCAACGAAACATTTGAGGAGAAATACGCTTCTAAAACCCACTAAACCATATCAATAGGAACCAAAGGAGAAAAATACATTGAATAGTTTGGATACTCAATTTTAAGCCGCTGATTTTGGTATAGTTATGGGCTTTAGGCCGAAGTTCAATCGTACTGCGAGGTAGAAGCAAAGGTCAATGTGCCAAAGGAGAAAAATACATTCAATAGTTTGGACACTCAATTTTAAGCCGCTGATTTTGGTATAGTTATGGGCTTTAGGCCAAAGTTCAATCGTACTGTGAGGTAGAAGCAAAGGTCAATGTGATATATTAATTCAGAAGTCTTCATTTTGCAGTAATTTTGTTTAAGACATCTTGTGGAGAATCAGAGATAAAAGTGCTTGTTAATGGGGATACCAATTATTGGTAAGCCAAACTTGAGTAGATTATTGCTGCATCATAAGGAGTTTCTTCACTAATGTTAGAATCTCAAAAAATTAGAATTTATGCAAATATAGTTTTGAAGTCATTCATAGATCTCTACTTTTTGCACAGGCCTGTGTTTGTCTTGTGTACTTTTGTTTTGCTCATCTCTTTTTTGTTACTTTCTTTTCTGTAGAATCTTAATCTTTCTTTGTCACCCTGAAGCTGGATCATATCATCATGAAGGAATGTTGAAGTTTATATTTTCCTCTTTTAATAGATGGAGCGACCTTTATCTTCACTTGTGTTCAATGGTTCTATTATAGAAGCCATTGCTGAAGCCAAGCAGCAGAGGAAGCTTTTTCTGGTTTATGTTTCAGGTAAATAGTTTCCAATTCTCTGCAATTTATTTATGCTATAGTTTCCATTAGTGTCCTAAAAGAACCTGATGTTAGAGAGATTTGGGCGATGTTGCACCAAGGTTGAAGACATAGAATGACAGTAACCCCCTAGTAGCTCGGCTGGAGTCTAGGGTTTAGACTCAAGATAAGTGTTATTGACTGACCCGGGGAAAACATATTCTCCCACTCAACTGAAAAGGGAAGCGTGATTGCAACTTAGTATGTTCGTCCTGAACAATATCTTTTTTTTGGATGAAGTAATGTGTTTCATTAAAAAAATGCAAAGTTACAAAAGAACAAAGTACAAGAGAGCATTGTTTGCCCCAAAATAATATCTCAATCTAGAACAAGAGAGCTAATAAAATCCAAAAGTGTCCAGTACTATTTAGTGGGGCAATTTGTCCAGCAAAAAAGTGTCCAGTGCTATTTAGTGGGGACAATTTTGTCCAGCAAAAAAAGGGTGAGCAAGCATTTAGCTGTGAGTGAGTGGTTTGGATTTGAGGTGCCATCAAAACATCTTCCTGAACAATATCTAATACTATATATTCCTTGTTGGTAGAAGGATAGAAGAAGTGCAGATGGGATAGGCTGCTTTAGTTACCCTTTACCTGCTTAATTTTGAAAAAAATAATTTATTATGCAATATGCAGTTTTACATAATTCACCCGTTGCTTAAACAGTTAATGCAATGGAATACCAATTATTAACAAATTACACATGATGAAAAATGAGTAGTAACTTGTTGGAGGTTTTATATTCATTCAAGTTTAATCCTCTTTGAATAAAATTGCTTACTGTAGGAGAAAATGTTAAAATCATTTTTGATAATTTACTATTCCACAATTTCCTAAGGACATTGCATTACCTAGCGACATTGTTGAGGATAACAAAATAGTCTAGTTGGCGGGTCCATTTTCTGACTTCGTGAATTAGGGTGAATTGTTAAATTTTTTTCATACAGATGCTATATGGATCTGTTTACAAGAATAATTAGCTGATTTTACAAGAATCATCATAAGAATTTAGTAACTAATTTTGTTTTTCCTGTTTTTGTGTTATCTTTCAGCATATGTTCTTGCAAAATATATTTGTCATTCTTACTTTACCCTTTTACTTTATTCCGTTCTTGGTTCTTTTGGGAGAGGGATTGGGGTATATGAGAGGACTTTGATGCTTATTAAATGCAAAAATCATTAGACTTGTCATCCTGATTGTATTTCTTTCAAATTTGTGTCCTAGGTGGCAATATGGAATCAAACCAATTGGACGCATCAATTTGGCTGGACCCAAGAGTAGATTTATCCTTACGCTTCCTAGAATGTTATTAGATTTGATACTTTTGGCCCTTGGATAGTGAGTTCACTTTCTCATCCTCCTTGTAATTGCTCAGGTTGCTGATTCTATAGCAAAATACTGCATTTTGTTGCACATCCTAGAAGAAAGTACTGATGCCAAAAACTTCTCAGCACTGTGTATCCTTTACCCTGTAGCTAGCTTCTTCCTCCTTAAACCTTGGCATACTTGCTATTCTTCTTTTTATTTCTCTTTTTTTCTACACATCCCTCTCTTTGTCGGTGCAGGGAGTTCTCTTTTCTTTGGCTATTAATTGCACGTAATCTGAGAGGGTGGGGATATTTTTCTTCTAGGAGTACCATGGATCTCACGCCGGATAACATAAACAAGGAATTCTAGGACCTGATTTTATGGAGGTTTTCTAGCTGAAATTGTGTAAATTGTGTTAGTTAAAGAAGTTTCGAGCAGAGGTCATGATGCCACACTTCAGTTTACTTTACTTGTTCTGTACATGGTTCCACTTGGTAATAACATCTTTAATTACCCCAAAAACGACTTGATAGGATCTCTCTAGGAATAGAAAAGGGACATACTTTTGATCTTGATCTGTAAATGCTTTTGACTGCATCTTCTTGGTGCAATGTTAATGATATAATTACTCATTAAAAAAAAGAAACAATTGATGCAAGAAGATTGAAAGGGGAAACTATGACTTGTATTCTAAAGAATTTTGATTACACTTTCTCCCTTGTGCGAACTTGGGAGGGTGCTTTGCATGAGGACTGGTAGATAAAGAGGCCATTTGGAGATAAGGAAGTTCTCTTTTTTTTCCAAAAATTTATCTGCGTTTGTTCATAAAATTTTCAATTTTCACTTGAAGATGCATTTTGAAAATTTTCGAAATTTTGAAAAATTCCAAAAAATTGTTTTTCAAAATCTTCACTCAAATCACTCGCAAAACTTCAAAAACAACCCAAAATTATATTCATGTCCAAACACAACTCTAAAATTTAAATACCATTTTCACTTGAATTTTTTTTTCACCTTTTTTTGGAATTTTACCATTCTTATGTCCAAACGCCCACAAAGTTTCAGGTGCATAAATGTAGTAGTTATTTCTATAACTAGGCACAATGGACTTCTTTCTTCACCTTATTCTTGCATGTATATTCAAATGCATATCTCGTTTTGAATTGTTTGTTGGGTCCAGGTACTAGTTTATCTTCTTTAAATGTGGACATGTACTATTCGAACTTGGAAGGGGCAAAGACAGTGGGAGAACAAACAACAACAACAACATACCTAGTATATTCCCATAAGTGGAGTCCGGGGAGGGTATTGTACGCAAACCTTACACCTGCCTTGTGCAGGTAGAGATGTTGTTTCCGATTGACCCTCAACTCAGGTAAGCACAATATCAATAGTAAAGAAATGCAATATAAAAAAATGAACAAGTCATGGAGAGGAGAGGCATCTTTTACCCAATAGCGAAGAGTTTGAACCAAGATTTCCAGATGAACGGGGTAGGGTATTAGTATATCTAATACATAATTTAGATGTGAAAAATTGTCCTCTAAAAAAGGAAATGTTGAATGAATTGATCGTAAATTATGAGATTTAAAAATCTTTTTGCCTTCGAAAGAAGATAAGGAAGATATTAATCATGTACTATTCGAACTTGGAAGGGGCAAAGACAGTGGGAGAACAAACAACAACAACAACATACCTAGTATATTCCCATAAGTGGAGTCTGAGGAGGGTATTGTACGCAAACCTTACACCTGCCTTGTGCAGGTAGAGATGTTGTTTCCGATTGACCCTCAACTCAGGTAAGCACAATATCAATAGTAAAGAAATGCAATATAAAAAAATGAACAAGTCATGGAGAGGAAACAACAACAATAGCGGGATATTAACAAACCAAAATAAAAGCAATATCAGGTAATAGTATGGATCCAAGAATAAGCCACAACCTAAGTTGCGCGGACTCTTCGATTTTTGTGCCGCCCCCGTCCGGATACGGGACGGATACGGTTACGGGGACGGGATACGTCCCGGATATGGTCAACTGACTTCGGACACTTTGACCGGAGTCCATCGACAAATTTGGGAGAAAAATTAAGATTTTGATTTCTCAAAATCAAAAATAAAACAGATTTAGAACAATGAAAGAATAATGTCCATCTTGGAGAATGAAAGATTGAATTGTGCAATATTTATGTAAGTTATTCACAGAATATCTTTCAAAATTTACAATATTTTTATAGCTCTATGTTTTATTAGCCGAATCCCAGCACCCGTATCCATATCCGGATCCGCACCCCCCGAGTCTTAAAATTTATATTTTGCCGAATCCAGGATCCGTCCCCGTATCGGATACCCACACCCGAGTCCGAGCAACTTAGGCCACAACTAAAGTAATACTAAAGTTACCGGTATGTAAGGGAAATACGCTTTACCGGCTACTAACCTTCTACCCTAAGTTTCGACCTCTACAACCTCCTATTAAAGGTCTTGCCCTCAATAAGCTGAAAAAGCGTCATATTATGCCTAATCACCTCTCCCCAATACGCAGTGGGAGAAGTAGAAAATAAATGTTATGGATAGTTTCCAGAGTACAAGTACTTCAACACGTGTTTATCCTTTATATGTATTAGCAATGCTCCTGATGCAATCCCACCTTTGAAGACTTATTTTAGAAGAAAACGTGAAAGAGGAAATAAGATTTGTGCAGCTTTTGACCAAGTCCAACTTCTCTCCGGCATGAAGAAACTGCCTCATTAATTCTTTCCAGCAGTTACTAAATATTCCAACCTACTATCTGATTAGGCTTTACAGTTTTCTAGTTATTTTAAACAATATGTATTCTATCAATATCTAGTCAGGATTAGTTTTAAGGGCATTGAATATTTGCCTAAATATTAGTATCCGGGAGTTTTGTCCACTCCATATGGACAGATTTGTTGGTTGTAAATTGTGTTTAAGATTCTTGCACAATCAATTGCCAATAGTAATTTCCTTCTCTTCTCAATTTCTCTGTCATAAATTTTCAGCATCTAAAAGCTCCTCTCGTAATACATGGAAAACCTTCTTTAGTATGAAAGTTGAGGAGTTCAGTATTGACAACGGTCTACCATGGGAATCTTGTCAAAACCAGTCAAAACTTTGTGAATCCTTTCTTGCTTGAGAGTCTTAAAATTGGGCAAATCTTGCTGTCAATCTCATGCTGTTGCTATGCACTTTTCACGTAGATATATCCTTACATTGATCTTCATAGATCCACAGAAGGCCGCCCCTTGTATTACAGCTATTGGATACAATGGTGTTCAACTTTGGCAACATGGTATGGTTAACTGTTTGAGATGTAACTGAGTTGTTGTATCTCTTTCTGGTTTCTTAGTTCTGTATCTAATTTTTCAGAGGGTGTTGTTTCTGCTGATAATCTTGCATCTAGTCTTGAGAAGGCATGGTTAAGTCTTCATGTTCAGGTATGTATGATGTCGTGGTCTTTATTGCCATGGAATTTTGTTCTGGTGCTGGAGATATTATCTGAATTTCTTGATTTGTTCCCAATAGTCATGATGGATTGTTTTACTAGGAGACTGCTAGCTTTACAGTTTACACAGAGCAAAATGGAGGGGATCACTTGTTTTGAGCCATTCTTTTAAGACTTTTTAGACAACTAGATTCTGCATTGTGAGTGTGATTAATTGCTAGAATTGTGACTTGTGTTGAATCAGTAGATAATTACATGTTAATCCAAAGATAAAAATATTCCCCTTTTAAGTGGGATACACAGAATTATTCTTGTGCCCCATCCAGAGGGGGGAGTCTACACTCTACTAGCTCTAAATCTTCAATGAAATCTAATAGTTCTATTTATCTGAATATTCTTATGTTGTTTCTTCTTTTCATTATATGTCTAGTGACAATAAAGTCTCCATAAAATACTGAGGATCCCCCACCCTAACAACAGCCACCTCATCCCAGATCGACTCAAAACAATGGTTTCTTTCTTAGCATGGAGATGTATACAGTCGAAATCTTTTTTTGAGTCAACCTACTTGTTTGAGATGTTGAGGAACTTTATTGGAATAACTGGAAGAGGAGGATATAATGTTGGACTGTAGTCAGAATATTTGAGGGAAATGTGGTGACTGTTTGTTGATTTGAATTTCGGGTGGTTGGAGTTTTAGAGAGAAAGCAGACCTTCTCTCTAACCCATGTTATCACACGCACTATGCATCTCCAAATGTCCAAAAATTTTCAGCAACAAACTAGTTGGTCAAAGTAATGCATTGTATCACAAATGAAGAATCTTGTTGCTGTTAACATTGTTTCCTTTTGTAGGCAGAGTTATTCCCATTACGTCAATGGATTATTAGTTTCATAATGAAGGAAAAAAAGAATGAATAATAGCTAAATTTCATTTCCATTTACGTATTCAAAAAAAAAAAAAACCATTTTCATTAAAAGTGAAGCATTGCAAAACATCACTTCTGTGAGTTATTACAAGATGAGACGTGCGCTTTGGACGGTATACGTGGTAGGGTCTTGCTCTTTCTGTGGATGGTTCTTTAGAAGAAGGGAAGGAGAAGAAAAACATAAGGCTATATCCGTGTTAGGAGACCTCTCAATGTAAACATCAGTGTTTTCTTTCACTTGTTATTTTCTAGTCTAGTTTGCAATGACTCTTGTATTACTTCTGTCTTTCTATTTCTTTTGATGTGCTTCTTTCGTTTTCTTTTTGTTTGCCTCAAGTCTTTCTTTTTCTTCTGGTGTGCACATTCTTCTTTTGCTACTTCAGCTTGTGGACTTCTCTTTGCTACTCTGTTGTATTCTGTTTTGTTTTAGACACATCTTTCCTCTACTTTCTGGTAAGCTTTTTGCTTTTTTCTATTTATTTAATAATTATTTTATCTTAATGCCATATCTTTAGATTCATGCTACTCAACTTCTTTATTTATAAAGTATCATGCCCCTTGACTTCTTAAATTTTATATAAACAACGGAGAAGGGCAAAAATACCCTTATACTATTGAAAATAGAGCATATTTGTCCTCTGTTTGAGTTCTGGCCCAAAATCGACCTTGCCGTTACCCAACTAGCTCATATATGCCCATCTGAATTAGCAGACCTCAATATCCATGTTTAAAATAATAATGCTTAANACACCCCACCCCCCTGTTTTTTTCTTTTTTAAAAAAAACAAAAAAGAGACGGACCCATTATCCATCAAGTCTTGGGATTTCTCGGTTTTCCAAGAAAACAAGGGGTAAAATAAAATAAAAGGACAAACATGTCTGTTTGTGTATTATAGTTTTGTTACTTTAAAACAAAAAAGAAGGATTTTTTTTTTTGTGTGAAATTTGAAACCAAAAAGGAAGGTATGTCTTACAAGTCCAAACCTCAGGGGGAATTTGTGCTGTTTTCCCTCATCATTTTTGTGTCTTCATTATGTTGTATTGTATACTGATCAAATTTTTATGCAATATATGTGAATGACCGAAAAGAAAAACTGTTTTGTATCAGCTGACAAGAGAGGGTAGCTTAAGTGAAAGCCACCTTCACCTCCACCTTCAACCTTAAGGTTGTGGGTTTGAGTCACCGAGGGAGCAAATTACCATATTAAAGAAAAAAGTTTTGTGCATGATTTTAGAATAGGCAGTCCGGCTAAACTGGCAACCAGGAATTCAAGAATCAAGAGTTAATTTATTTCTACAACTTTGGTTGCTCTTTGGTGCTTCACGATGCTTCATTCCAAGAGCTTCAATTATAATCCATGTGCTGCATGTATAGCCTTATAGCTGTGGCTAAATCAAGTCATTTCCTTGATTCAAAATCTACAAAGTCATCCTCTCAATGGTATTGGTTACAGCTTTCTGTAATTCAGCTACAAAGCTATCTAAAATCAGCCTCTAAGTTGCTATTCTTATCCCTGCTAAACCAAAAATAATTAAGTCCTCAATTTGTTTATCCTTGTCTCCTTTGCTGCTGTAATTGGTTTGACAAGTCAGTCAACCAATGTTGTTAGGGAAAATGCCATATTTATCCATGTACTTCACGAAAAGGTCTACATTTACCCTCCATATGAACCACGGGGGCAAATGTGCGCCAAAAGTTTAACGGCAGGGGCACCAATGAGCCAAACTTATAACGTAGGGTAATGCCGACCTTTTCACAAAGTACAAGGGTAATTATGACCTTTTTCCCTTGTTGATAAGGTAAATACTCTTGCCTATGTTTCTCTCTGCCATTTTTTTCCCCTACTCTGCCCTGTAATCTGATGGAACAATGCGAAGGTTGGATGTTGTTTCGCTAGCCATTCGCTTTTACATTTAATTACTTCATAAAACCGTGTTTAGCATGACATACTCAATTGGAGGCTGAAATAATTAGTTCAGATTCGGGTTTAAGCTCATGGGGTTGCTGTTTAGCATGTTAGGAAGCACTGAATTTCCTTTATAATAGAGGTCTACAGTGTTTCCCACTTCATGATTTTGGGATGCTCCTCTTAGTTTATTATGTTGGTCCTTGAATAAGTGCAATCTGACCTTGGTCCCTTTGTATCAAATTTTTATGATTAACTGCAGGAGACAACAGCTACTTTCTTGACTGCTGCACTTGCTTCAAAGAGAGAGCTTGTATCTGGAGCTTCTTCTGTAACCTCTGAAGTAGGGAGTTCTTCAAATGCTCAAGTTTCACCAGCTCAGGCAGAGACACAGATGCAATCTTCAATGGCTACATCGTCTAACAACAATCAGATAGTAGAGGAAGAGGACCGTGGACGTGCTGCTACAGTAAATCCCATTTACTGGCTTTCAGACCTTTATTCACTATTGTCCTGCATAATATTTTAATTTAACTACTTTGCAGGAGATAGATTCCTTGGTGATTGACATGGCTTCTCATGGATCAGCAGATGCTTTGGAATCCAGAGTTGGCGAGTTCAATGAGTCTACCGGTGCGATCACAATAGCAGAAAAGCCACTTGATCTTGTGGAGGTAGATTCAACCAAGACTATAGGTGCATATTCAATGTCAAAAGAGAATCCTGATTTGCATGATCAACACATGTATCCTAATGAGGAAGCTCCCGGAGAGATTGCCAAGAAGGCAAGGAAAGGTCCTGAGATAAAAATAGTTGAAGATGCAGCTGCTGAGAAAGCTGATTTTTCAGATGCTTCGTTAAATAGATCTCACGATGTTTATTTAAACATTAGATTACCTAGCGGTTCAAGTTTACAAGTGAAGTTCCTTGTTATGGATACTTTAAGAATGGTCAAGGACTATGTTGATAAAAACCAAACAAGCAGCTTTGGTTCTTACGATCTAGCAGTTCCTTATCCCCGCAAGGTTTTTGGTGATGGAGGTAATATAATATTCGTATTTTCTGTCTCATTTGATCCTTATCCTTTTCTTCCTCATTTTGGGTGGCAATACATCTTCCATAGTTGCCTCAAGACAAGGGAATGCAAGTAGGCAACTTGGCACTCCGAGTTGTTGGTACAACACTTCCACTTTTAATATCTAACAAAGATTTTTTCCTTTGGTTAGCATACATTCTTAAAGATTTCTAAATGTTGGTTTAAAAAAAGCAAGGAAACACATCAGAAGATGTAGTTTACCCAAATTGTTTTATTTCTTGGCTACAAATAGTCTTATTTGCCACCTGTAATTGCTTTAGCATGGATCAGATGCAATCAGAACAGTGGAAATGATAGGTGGGACCTTAAAAGTTACTGTTATAAATTTGCATGTTGCTGCCATGCACTATGACTGACCATCATCTAAGGGGGGTCTTCAGTGGAGAAGATCAAAAGAAATTTTTGATTATCCAATCTAATGTGTTTCTTAGATCATATATGAGACGATTTTATGCGATAGTGCGAGTTCAAATTCTTATAGCCAGGCTCAACTAGTATGAAACATAGTATATATCAGTAACTCAACCCTTCCTGTCAAGTTTGTCTATATATATTCCACATGGCTACTTATCATCTTCTTTAGAGCCTTTACATGGTTTTGTTGGGTCCAGCATATGATCCATGTACTGTCATCAAATGTAGTTCTTTTTGGAGCTTTGCAGCTATTAATACCATTTATTTGATTGCCTCATACTTTAGAGAGTATGCATTAAATTGCTGTTATACCTGAAAGATATCTTTTTTTTCCTGAAACATGTAACAGATCTAGATAGAACATTGTCAGATTTGGGTTTACACAATAGACAAGCACTTATAATCGTTCGTCATAACAAAGTGAACGTTGCACCATTGCATGGTCAAAGCAGTTCTGCTGAGAGTAACCATTCAGCAATTGGATTCAATGAAGGCTATTTTTCTATGATCAGAAGGCTCTTTTCGTATGTGAATCCTTTATCTTATCTTGGTGGAAGTTCCAACGCCTCAGACACTGCTCAGGGTTCTCAAAATAGCATGTGGCAATATGGTAATTTCCGCTCCTTTCTTTTTGACCTCTGTGAGAACTTTCTTTTTGAGATGGTAACATTTGTATATATTAAAAACGGTACATTAATAATCATATTCGCAAGAGAGCAAAAATAGAAGACAAACTGTCGTAATCCCAGCAAGAGACTAGAATTTCTATGATTGAGACAGTACCTTCTGTGTAAACCTGTTCATACTAAAACAAAAAGGCCTGTATAATTCAGTTTGATCTTCTGTACTGTATTGCTGCTGTTTTCATGTTGTCCACCAGATACAGGTTGGGCCGAATCTCCATCTATCTCTTTCCCTTGCTCCAACTCCAGCTTCATCCCAGCTAAAGAGTACTTCAGTAATCTTACTAGTCATTGTCCAAGATATGCCTCTGAGATAAATAAAAATCTTCCGGTTGACATGGTCATAAGTCTTCTCTATGCCCAATTTACAAAGAATTCCCGACTTCTTCTGGTTGATTCTAGAATCCACACAATTAAAGCAACATCCATTATTTGTCTTCCTTTGGTGAAAGCCATCTGTTGAGAGTCCACCAATTTATCTATCACCCTTTTGAGAACAATTTGTAAACACTGCCTATTAAGCTTTAGGCCCAAAATCTCTCAACTCTTTAGCTCCTGTCTTCTTAGGAATCGGAGCTATGTAAGGTGGAACTTTTCTCAGAAATTCCCTGTGAGTGAAAATTATAGAAAGCTTCCATAATGTCCTGCTTCAACACATCCTAACATTTGATAAAAAATCCCATTGTGTAACCATCAGGACCGGGGGCTTTGTCCAAGGCACACATCTTCAGGCTGCCAAAATCCTCCGTTTCATCAGAGTTGCCTTGTAAACATTCTTTCTCTTCTTCAATTATAACTAGACAGTTGACAAAGTTACTAGCAGGTCTCCATTCTTCATTCTCTGTGTATAGCCTTTGCTAAAAGTTAATAATCTCATTCTTGATTCTTCCTGGCTCCACAACTATTATTTCCTGGATCACTAACTGGTCAGTGCTGTTGCTTCTTTTATGTGCATTAGCCACTTTAGGAAAGAAGCTAGTATTTCTATCACCTTCCTTAAGCCAATGAGCTCTGGATCTTTGTCTCCATGCAGTTTCTTCATGCTTAATGTGTTACTCTTAAGAAGAGAAACCTTCTTTCCTGATCCATCCTCTTCAGGACTAGGTGTCCTGTAAAGAGTTCAGCTTTTGTGTTGCTTGAATATTCTTATTAGACTTGCATTAACAGACACTTTACCCAGCATCTTTGCTAATACAACACCACCTACCCTTCAGTTATTGACGTGTTAGGGGTCGACGATATGAATCCTTGCTCACTATTTTTCTCCATTTAAATTCATCTAGGTCAACATTTATGCGAAATAAAAATAGGTAAAAAGGCCAAATTTACCCCTCTACTTTGGATATCATCTACATTTAACCTTAGTTGTACTATTCGGCTAAATTTACCTCTGCTAGAAGTTCTCTTAATATTGTGTGAAAACAATTTTTTCGCGATTTTGTGCCCGAATTTTTACTCTCCGGTGTGGTTGTTTCTCCATGTGCTAAATAAAGTAACAAACTTGTTATTGAGCTTTTCAATCCACTCTCAGCTATCTGGAACTGAGTTTTTTGGATTTTGGTATTATGATGCTATTAAAAATGCTCTTTGTAAATGGATAAGATCGGGCTGAACTAGGTAGGAGGAAGGGGGTTCAACTGAATCCCTTTTGTTGTAAATTACATTGTGCAAATAAGGTAAAAAGAAAATTTTTAGGCTACATATGAATTGTTGAATTTTCTTTACACGGGAGAATTCTAGTGAAGTTGTAAAGGAGATTCAAAAATTGCTTTAGGTCACATCTTCAAATGTAAGATGTGACATTCTATTTGTTTAAAACCCCTTGTATAGATTTTTGGCTTCGTCATTGGATCAGATGTTTATATATTCATGCGTTGAATGCCCACTTTGTGCCATGTTAATTTGGTTTTGCTAATCTGAGATAATTTAGTACTGTCTCCTCATGACATGCAGGTCCAAACCCCACACCTCAGAATAATCAGACGTTGGCGCGTAAACCATACCAAACTCCTATAACTTCCACAACTAATAACAGAAGTACGAAGCCAGCTTCATCTCGCTTTGGAAGCAACATCCACACTCTGAAACCTGATGAAGACGAGAATCAGTTTGGTGACAAAAACACATTCTGGAATGGTAACTCTACTCAGTTTGGTGGTGATGACAAACAGTAAATAAATTTCCTTAAGATTTCTTTGCACTTTCTTGTACATTGATGGGTCTACAAATAGCATAGTGGGTACAATTCAGTATATTCTTCCTGTTAATGTTTTGAATTGAAGCCTTTTCTTTTTATCTTTACAATGATTGGCTTATAATAAATTGTGGTTGCCAGAGTCAGATTTCTAGTTCCACAATAAACCTGAATTGAGGTTAATTCGAAAGGCGAGTCTAGTATCTCTGCTGAAGCTTTTTCCGGTTGATGAAAACTGTTGCAGGGAAGCTATATGATGTTTCGATCACTACTAATCATTACTATTCAGCTAGATTTGGTACTTGTTCTTCTAGTGGGTAGATTTGTCGTTCTTCTAATACAACTTTGACATGAAATTCTCCTTCAAAGTTAGCTTGTCCTTCCCCTTATTAGTCCAATAGGAAAAGGGAAATGTTAGAGAAGATAGGTGGTAGGCTATGGCTATAGAAGGTTTGAGCTAGTGGGAACCGATAGTTCTATTTCCCAAATGCCAAAAAACGTCAAAAAATGAGGAACGATTAACGATGACTATTGTTCCTTAGTTCGTTTTTAATGGGCCGGCAAAATTTTAGGCGATTCAGATTCGATTGGTCGGATCCATGCAGATGGCGTGAGCTATAGCCACGAAAAATATGGGAATCGGGTCGAATTTCAGTTTTACGGCCCTAAAACGTTAAAAAATGAGGAATGATCATGGTGAAGCGGTGACTGATGTTCCTTATGTCGTTTTTGATGGGCCGGAAAATTTTAAGTGATTCCGATTCGGGCACTTGAACCCATGCAGATAGCGTGGGTAGCACACGAAAATTTGGGAATCAGGTGAAATTTCAGTTTTATGGCCCTAGAACTCCAAAAACGAGGAACAGATATGGCGAGGCGGTGACTATTTTTCTTAGGTCATTTTTATGGGTCGGGAAATTTTTAGGCGATTCGGGTCCGGTAGCTCGGGCCTATGCAGAAGGTGCGTGATATAACACAAAAATATCAGAATCGAGCGGAATTCGAGTTTTATGGCCTTAAAACGCACAAAAATGAGAAACGATCATGGCGAGACAATGACTATTGTTTCTTAGGTCGTTTTTGATGGGCCAGAAAATTTTAGGCAATCCGGATCGCCCGGGCCCATGCAAAAGACGTGGGCTATAGCACATAAAATCTGGGAATCGGGCGGAATTCCAATTTTATGGCCCTAAAACAACGAAAATGAGTAACGGTCATGGCGAGATGGTGATAATTTTTCCTTCGATTATTTTTTGGGCGGCAAAATATTAGGCAATCCGGGTCCCGTCGCCCGGTCCCATGCAAAAGGCGTGGGCTATAACATATGAAAATCTAGGAATCAGGCGGACTTCCAGTTTTATGGTCCTAAAATGCCAAAAAATTAGGAGCGCTCATGGCGAGACGGTGACTATTATTCTTTAGGTCATTTTAATCGGCAAAATTTTAGGAGATTAGTGTCGGTCACCCGAGCCCATGCACAAGGCGTATGCTATAACACACAAATGTGGGAATCAGACGGAATTTCAATTTATGGCCCTAAAACGCCAAAAATGAGTAACGGTCATGGTGAGACGGTGACTATTGTTTCTAGGTCATTTTTGATAGGACAAAAAAATCTTTGGCAATTCGAGTTTAGTCGCCCGGGCTCATGCAGAAGACGTGTATAACACACGAAAATCTAGGAATCAGGCGGATTTTCAGTTTTATGGCTTTAAAATGCTAAAATATGACGAACAATCATGGCAAGGCGGTGACTATTGTTACTTTGGTCGTATTTGGTGGCTCGAAATTTTTTTAGGTAGTCCGGATCTGGGGGCCCGACTCACGCGGAAGGCGTGGACTATAACACACGAAAATTTGGTTATCATTCGGAATTTCAGTTTTATGGCCGTAAAATACCAAAAAACGAGGAACGGTCATGGCAGGGCGGTGACTATGGTTCCTTAGGTCGTATTTGATGGTCCGGAAAATTTTTAGACGGTCCAGATCCGGGGGCCCGGGCCCACGCGGAAGGCATGGGCTAACAAAAATTTGGGAATCAGGCAGAATTCTAATTTTATGGCCTTAAAAGGCCAAAAAACGAGTAACAATCATGGCGGGACGGTGACTATAGTTCCTTAGGTCGTATTTGATGGCCCGTATTTTTAGGCAGTCAAGGACTGGGGTCCTAAGCCCATGCGGAATGCGAGGGCTATAAGATCAAAAAATCTGAGAATCAGACGAAATTCTAGTTTTATGGCCGTAAAACGCCAAAAAATAAGGAACGGTCATGGTAGAGCGGTGACTGTGGTTCCTAAGGTCGTATTTGATGGCCCGTAAAAATTTTTGGTGGTCCAGATCTGGTGGCCAAGGCCCACACAGAAGGCGTGAGCTATAGCACACGAAAATCTGGGAATCAGACAAAATTTCAGTTTTATGGCCGTAAAATACCAAAAAATAAGGAACGATCATGACAAAGTGGTGACTATGGTTCCTTAGGTCGTGTTTGATGTCCCAAAAAAATTTAGGCGATTCGGGTACGGGGACCAAGGCCCATGTAGAAGGCACAGGGTATAGCACACAAAAATCTGGGAAACAGACGGAATTCCAGTTTTATGGCCATAAAACACCAAAAAACGAGGAACGATCATGCGGTGTGGTGACTATGGTTCCTTAGGTCGTGTTTGATATCCTGAAAAAAATTTAGGTGATGCGGGACTTGGGTCCCGGGCCCACACGAAAGGCGTGGGCTATAGCACAAGAAAATTTATGAATCGGGCGGAATTTCAGTTTTATGGCCGTAAGGCGCCAAAAAATCAGAAACGATCATAGCAGGGCGGTGACAATGATTCCTTGCCCACGCGGAAGGCATGTGCTATAACACACGAAAATATAAAAATCGGGCCGAATTCCAGTTTTATGAGCGTAAGCGCCAAAAAAAGAGGAACGATCATGGCGTGACGGTGACTATGATTTCTTAGGTCATGTTTGATGTCTTGAAAGAAAATTAGGCAATCGAGCGGAATTCTAATTTTATGGCTGTAAAATGCCAAAAACGAGGAAGAGTCATGGCAGGGCGGTGTCTATGGTTCCTTAGGTCGTGTTTGATGTCCCGAAAAAAATTTAGGCGATCCGATTCCAAGGGCCTGGGCCCACGCGGAAAGCATGGGCTATAACGAACGAAAATCTGGGAATCTGGAGAAATTCTAGTTTTATAGCCGTAAAATGCCAAAAAATGAGGAACGACCATGGAGAGGTGGTGTATATGGTTCCATAGGTCATTTCTGATGTCCTGGAAAAAATTTAGGCAATTCGGGTCCAGGGGCCAGAGCCCACGCAGAAGGCGTGGACTATAGCACCCAAAAATCTAGTAATCGGGCAAAATTTCAGTTTTATGACTGTAAAACGCCAAAAAATGAGGAATGGTCATGGAGGGGCACTGACTATGGATTCTTAGGTCGTGTTTGACGTCCCTAAAAAAAAATTAGACGATCCGGGTCTAAGAGCCCAGGCCCACGCGGAAGGCATAGGCTACAACACATGAAAAATTGGGAATCAGGCCGAATTCCTGTTTTATGAGCATAAAACACCAAAAAACAACGGTTATCGCGGCATGGTGACTATGATTCCTCAAGCCGTGTTTGAAGTTCCGGAAAAAATTTAGGCGATCCGGGTCTGGGTGCCCGGGCCCACGCGGAAGGCGTGGGATATTGCACACGAAAATCTGGAAATAAGGCAGAATTATAGTGTATGATTGTAAAACTCCAAAAAATGAGGAACGGTCATGCCAAGGTGGTGACTATATTTCCTTACGTTGTGTTTGATAGCCTGTAAAATTTTTTGGTGGTCCGAATCAGGGGGCCTAGGCCCACGTGAAAGGTGTGGGCTATAACACACGAAAAATCTAGGAATCAGATGTAATTCTACTTTTATGGCCGTAAAATGCCAAAAGACTAGGAACTGTCATGGCGGGAAAGTGAATATGGTTCCTTAGGTCGTATTTGATGGCCCGAAAATTTTTGGCGGTCCAAATATAGGAATCAGACGGAATTCCAATTTTATGACCGTAAAACGCCAAAAAATAAGGATTGGTCATGATGGGGCGATGACTATGGTTCCTTAGGTCGTGTTTGATGGTCCGTAAAAATTTTAACGGTCCAGATCCGGGGGTGAAGATCCACGCAGAAGGCGTGAGCTATTGCACACAAAAATCGGGAAAGCGGACAAAATTCTAATTTTATGGTCGTAAAACGCCAAAAAACAAGGGACAATCATGATAAGGCGGTGACTATGGTTCCTCAGGCCGTTTTTGATGTCTGAAAAATATTAGCGATCCTGATCCGAGGCCCGGGCCCATGCGCAAAGCGTGGGCTATGGCACACGAAAATTCGGTAATCAGGCGAAATTCTAATTTAATGGTCGTAATACACCCAAAAATGAAGAACGATCATGGCAGGGCAGTGGCAATGGTTCCTTAGGTCGCGTTTGATGTATCGGAAAAAATTTAGGCGATCTGCATCTGGTGGCCCGGGTCCATGCGAAAGACGTGGGCTATATAGCACACAAATATTTAAGAATCGAGCAGAACTATAGTTTTATGATCGTAAAACGCTAAAAAAGAGGAAAGATCATGGATAGGCAGTGACTAATTTAGGCGATTCGCATCTGGGGGCTCGGGCCCATGCGAAAGGCGTGGGCTATATCACACGAATATTTAAGAATCGAACGGAATTATAGTTTTATGACTGTAAAATGCCAAAAAACGAGGAAAGATCATGGAGGGACAATGACTATGGATCCTTAGGTCGTGTTTGTTGTCCCGAAAAAAATTAGAGCAGCCATGTCGGGGAGCCCGAGCCCATGCAAAAAGCATGTGCATAGCACACGAAAATCTGAAAATCGGGAAGAATACCAATTTTTATGACCGTAAAATGCCAAAAAACTAAGAACGATCATGGGGGACAGTGACAATGGTTCCTTAGGTCGTATTTGATGGCCCGTAAAAATTTTTGGCGGTCCAGATCCGGGGGCCAAGGCCACGCGGAAGGTGTAAGCTATAACACACGAAAATCTTAAAAGCGAGCGAAATTCTTGTTTATGGATGTAAAACGCAAAAAAATGAGGAATGGTAATGGAGGGACAGTGACTACGGTTCCTTAGTTCATTTTTGATACCCCAAAAAAATTTAGGCGATCCGGGTCAGGGGGCTTGGGCCCACGCAGAAGGCGTGGGCTATAGCACACGAAAATTCGAGAATCAGACGGAATTTCAATTTTATGGACGTAAACCCCAAAAACTGAGGAACGATCATGGCGGGGAGATGAATATGGTTCCTTAGATCGTGTTTTATTTCATGGAAAAAATTTAGGCGATCCGGGTCCGGGGGCTCGGGCCCACGCCTTATAGAACATGAAAATCTTGGAATCAGGCGGAATTCTAGTTTTATGGCCGTAAAACGCCAAAAACCTAAGGAACGGTCATGGCGAGACGATGACTATGGTTCCTTAGGTAGTGTTTGATGTTACAGAAAAAAAATTAGGAGATCCAGGTGAGGGGACCCGGGCCCACGCGGAAGCGTGGGTTATAGCACACGAAGATCTGGTAATTGGGCGAAATTATACTTTTATGATCGTAAAATGCAAAAATATGAGAAACGGTCATGGTGGGGCGGTGACTATGGTTCGTTAGGTTGTACGTGATGTCTCGAATTTTTTTTACGCGATCCGGGTACGGGATCCCGGGCCTATGCACACAAAAATCTGGGAATCAGGCCGAATTTCAATTTTATTTGCGTAAAACGCCAAAAAATAAGGAACGGTCATGGAGGGACGGTGATTATGGTTCCTTATGTCTTGTTTGAGGTCCTCAAAAAAATATAGGCGATCCAGGACCGAGGACTCAGCCCACGTGGAAGGCGTGAGCTATATCACACGAAAATATGGGAATAAAGCCGAATTCCAATTTTATTAGCGTAAAACGCCAAAAAATAAGGAACGGTCATGGCGGACGGTGATTATGGTTCCTTAGGTCGTGTTTGATGTCCAGAAAAAAATATAGGCGGTCCAAGACCGGGGACCCGGCCCATGCGGAAGGCGTGAGCTATATCACACAAAATATGAGAATCAGGCCGAATTCTAGTTTTATGACCGTAGAATGCCAAAAAGCGAGGAACGATCATGGTGGGGCGGTGATTATGGTTCCTTAGTTCGTATGTGATGTCCCGAAAAAAATTTACGCGATACAGGTCCGTGGCCCTGGGCCCACGCGAAAGGCATGGGTTATAGCACACGAAATTTCAAAAATCAGGCGGAATTTTAGTTTTATGGCCGTAAAATACCGAAAATAAGAACGATCATGCCCGGGCGATGATAATGGTTCCTTAGGTCGTATGTGATGTCCCTTAACAAATTTAGGCGATCTGGGTCCGGGGATCTGAGCCCACGCAGAAGGCGTGGGCTATAGCATACGAATTTTGAGAAACATGCCGAATTTCTGTTTTATGAGTGTAAAACACCAAAAAATGAGGAACGATCATGGCGGGGTTGTGACTATGGTTACTTAGGTTATATTTTATGTCCCAGAAAACTTTAGGTTATACAAGTCCCGGGGGTCCGGGCCCACGCAGAAGGCGGGGGCTATAGCACACGAAAATTTGGGGATCGGGCATAATTTCAGTTTTATGGCTGTAAAACGCCAATGAACGAGGAACGACATGGCAGGGCAGTGACTATGGTTCTTGAGGTCGTGTTTGATGTCCCGAAATTTTTTTAGGCTATCCTAGTCTAGGTCCCGGGTAAACGTGGAAGGAGAGGGCGATAGAACGAAAATGTAGGAACCAGGCGCAATTTCAAATTTTATGGCCGTAAAACGCCAAAAAAGAGGAACAGACATGGCGGGGCGGTGCCTATGGATCCTTAGGTCGTGTTTGATGTCTCGAAAAAAATTTAGGCGATCTATGTCTGGGGGTTCGGGATGATGTCAAAGGCATGGGCTATATCACATGAAAATCTGGGAATCGAGACGAATTCCAGTTTTATGAGCGTATGGCGTGGGCTATAAGATTCGAAAGTGTGGGAATCGGGCGGAATTCTAGTTTTATGGCCGTAAAGCACAAAAAAAAAAGGAACAATCATGATGGGAAGGTGACAATGATTCCTTAAGTCGTATTTGAGGTCCTGGAAAAATATTTAGGCGATCCAGGTCTGAGGACCCAGGCTCACGCGGAAGGCGTGGGCTATAGCACATAAATATCTGGAAATCAGGCGGCATTCTAGTTTTATGGCCGAAAAACACCAAAAAATAAGGAAAGGTCAGCTGGGCGGAAACTATGGTTTCTTAGGTCGTGTTTGATATCCTACAAAAAATTTAGGCGATCCGGGTCCGGGGTCCCCAGCCCTCGCGGAAGACGTGGGCTATAGCACACGAAAATTTGGAAATCGGGCCGAATTCCAATTTTATGAGCGTAAAACGCCAATAATCAAGGGACGGTCATGGCATGGCAGTCACTATGGTTCCTTAGGTCGTGTTTGATGTCTCGAAAATAATTTACGCGCTCCGGGTCCAAGGTCCCGGGCTCATGCGGAAGTCGTGGGCTATAGCACACGAAAATATGGGTATCGAGCGGAATTCTAGTTTTATGGCCGTAAAAAGTTAAAAAATTAGAAATGGTACTATGGTTCCTTAGGTCGTGTTAGTTGTCCCAAAAAGATTTAGGCGACCTGGATCAAGGGACCCGGGCTCATGCGGAGGGCGCGAGCTATCTCACACAAAAATTCGGTAATCGAGCACAATTCCAATTTTATGGCCATAAAACGCCAAAACATGAGGAACGATCATGGAGGGGTGGTGACTATGGATCCTTAGGTTCATGTTTGATGTCCCAAAAAAGATTAGACGATCCGGGTCCGGGAGATCGAGCCCACGCGGAAGGCATGTGCTATAGCACACGAAAATTTGGGAATCGAGACGAATTTCAGTTTTATGAGCGTAAAATGCCAAAAAAAACAACAGTCATGGCGGGAAGGTGACTATGGTTCCTTAGGTCGTGTTTGATGTTCCAAAAAAAATTTAGGTGATCCGGGTCCGGGAGTCCATGTCCACACGGAAGGTGTGGGCTATTACACACGAAAATCTAGGAATAGAGCAGAATTCCAATTTTATGACCATAAAATGCCAAAAATCGAGGAACGGTCATGGAGGCCGGTGAATATGGTTCCTTAGGTCGTATTTGATGGCCCGTAAAGATTTTTGGCAGTCCGTATCCGGGAGCCTAGGCCCATGCGGAAGGCGTGGACTATAGTACAAGAAAATCTAGGAATCAGACGGAATTCCAGTTTTATGGCTGTAAAATGCCAAAAAATACGGAACGATCATAGAGGGGCAGTGAATATGGTTTTTTAGGGTGTATTTTATGGGCCGTAAAAATTTTTGAACGGTCAAAATCCTAAGGCCAATGCCCACGCGCAAGGCGTGGGCTATATCACACGAAAGTCTGGGAATCGAGATGAATTCCAATTTTATGGTTGTAAAATACCAAAAACATGAGGGACCGTCATGACGTGGCAGTGACTATGGTTCCTTAGGTCGTGTTTGATGTCCCAAAACAAAAATTTAGGTGATCCAGGTCCGGGGTTTGGGCCCACACGCAAGGCGTTGGCAATAGCACACGAAAATTCGTGAATCAGACAAAATTCTTATTTTATGACCGTAAAAGGCTAAACAACGAGGAACGATTATGGAAGGGCGGTGAAAATGGTTCCTTAGGTCGTGTTTTATGTCCCGAAAAACATTTAGGCAGTCCTCTTCTAGGGGCGCGCCCCTGCACATAAGCGTGGTCTATAGCACATGATAATTTGGAAATCGTGCGGAATTTTAGTTTATGACCGTAAATGCTAAAAAAAGAGGAACGATCATGGAGGGGTGGTGTCTATGGTTATTTAAGTCGTATTTGATGGCTCGTAAAAATTCTTGGGGGTCCGGGGGCCCGACCCACGCGTAAGGCGTGGGGTATAGCACACAAAAATCTGGAAATCGGGCGAATTTCTTATTTTACGACCGTAAAATGCCAAAAATGTGGAACGGTCATGACGGGGTGGTGACTATGGTTCCTTAGGTCGTGTTTGATGTACCTAAATAAAATTAGGTGATCCGAGTCTGGAGAACCAGGCCCATGCTGAAGGCGTGGGCTATAGCACACGAAAATTCGGGAATCAGGCGAAATTTCAGATTAATGGCCGAAAAATGCCAAAAGTCGAGGAATGATCATGTGAGGAACTGACTATGGTTCCTTAAATCGTGTTTGATGTCTCGGAAAAAATTTAGGCGACCCGGGTCAGGAGATCTGGGTCCACGCAGAAGACGTGGGATATAACACACAAAAATATGAGAATCGGGAAGAATTCTAATTTTATGACCGTAAAATGCCAAAAATTGAGGAGCGGTCATGGTGGGGTGGTGACTATGGTTCCTTAGTTCGTATTTGATGTCCCATAAAAAATTTAGGCGATCCAGATCCGGGGGTTCGGGCACATGCGAAAGGCGTGGGACGCTGTATTACCCAAAAATCTGTGAATTTGGCAGAATTTCAGTTTTATGGCCGTAAAATGCCAAAAAATGAGGAATAATCATGCTCTGGAAGTGACAATGGTTTCTTGGCTCATGTGTGATGTCCTGAAAAAAATTTAGGTGATCAGGGGTCCAGGGGCTTGGGCCCACGCGAAATGCATGGACACAGGAAAATACGGGAATCAGGCCAAATCCCAGTTTTATAACCGTAAAATTCCAAAAAAAGAGGATCAATCATGGTGGGGCGGTGAATTTGGTTCCTTAGGTCATACTCGATGTCCAGGAAAAAATTTAGGCGATTTGGGTCCAGGAGCTCTGGCCCACGCGAAAGGCGCAGGCTATAGCACACGAAAATGGTTCCTTAGGTCGTGTATGATGTTCCAGAAAAAAATTAGGCGAATCGGGTCCGGCAGCCTGGGACCACGCGAAAGGCGTGGGCTATAGAACACGAAAATATGGGAATCGGATCGAATGTCAAATTTTAACCGTAAAATTCCAAAAAATGAAGAACAATTATGGTGGGGTGGTGAATATGGTTCCTTTTGTCGTATTTGATGTCCCAAAATTTTTTTTGGCAATCCGGGTCCGGAGGCCTGGGCCCACGCGAAAGGCGTGCGCTATAGCACAAAATCTGAGAATCAAGCAGAATTTTAGTTTTGTGACCGTAAAATGCCAAAAAATGAGGAACAATCATGCCTGGGTGGTGACAATGGTTCCTTAGGTCGTTTGTGATGTCTTGAAAAAAATTTAGGTGATCCGGGTCCGGGGACATGGGCCCACGCAAAAGGAGTGGGTTATACCATACGAAAATATGGAAATCGGGCCGAATTTCAGTTTTGTGAGCGTAAAATGCCAAAAAAAGAACATTCATGGAGGGACGGTGACTTTGGTTCCGTAGGTTGTGTTTGATGTCCCAAAAAAATTAGGCGATTTGGGTTTAGGCGACCCTGGCCCACGTGGAAGGGGTGGGCTTTAGCAAACGAAAATTTGGGAATCGGGCAGAATTCTAATTTTATAGCTGTAAAAAGACAAAAAACGAGGAACGGTCATGGAAGGGCGGAGAGTATGCTTCCTTAGGTTGTGTTTGATGTCACGGAAAATATTTAGGCGATCCTTGTCTAGGGCCCGGGCACACATCAAAGGAGTAGGCTATAGAAAGAAAAGGAATCAGGCAAAAATAGAGTTTTATGGCCGTAAAATGTCAAAAAACGAGGAACGGTAATGGAGGGCAGTGCGTATGGATCTTTAGGTCATGTTTGATGTCTCGGAAAAAATTTAGGCGATCCACGCCTGGGGCCCGGGTCCACGTGAAAGGCATGGGCTATCTTCTACGAAAATCTGGAAATCGAGACGAATTCCAGTTTTATAAGCGTAAAATGCCAAAAAATGAGGAACGGTTATGGCGAGGCGATGCCTATGGTTCCTTAAGTAGTGCTAGATGTCCTGTAAAAAAATTTAGACGATTCGAGTCTAAGGGCCTGGGCCCACATAGAAGGCGTAGGTTATGTAACATACAAAAATCTTGGAATCTGGCCGATTTCCAATTTTATAAGCGTAAAATGCCAATAAACGAGGAATAGTCATGGCAGAGCGGTGACTATGGTTCCTTAGTTCGTGTTTGATGTCCCAAATATAATTACGCGATCCAAGTCCGGGGTTCCAGGTGCACGCGGAAGGCATGAGCTATACCCCACAAAAATTTGGGAATCGAACGAAATACCAATTTTATGGCCGTAGAAAAACATAAAATGAGGAAAGGTCATGTCGGAATGATGACTATGGATCCTTAGGTTGTGTTTGATTTCCTTAAATAAATTTAGGTGATTCGGATCTAGGGGCCTGGGCCCACGCAGAAGGCGTGGGCTATAGCACAAGAAAATTTGGGAATTGGTCAAAATTTCAGTTTTATGACGTAAAACGCCAAAAATCGAAGAACGATCATGGCGGGGCGGTGGCTATTATTTCTTAGGTATTATTTGATGTCCTAGAAAAAAATCAGGAGATCCGTGTCCGGCAACCCGGGCCCACGAGGAAGGCGTGGGCTATAACACACGAAAATCTAGGAATCAGGCGAAATTCTAGTTTTATGACCTTAAAATTCCAAAAATCGAGGAACGGTTATGGTGGGACGGTGACTATGGTTCCTTAGGTCATTTTTGATATTCCGGTAAAAATTTAGGTGATCCAGGTCTGGGGACCTCTTGTTGCTCACAAAAATTTGGGAGTTAGGCAGAATTCCAGTTTTATGGTTGTAAAATGCCAAAAAACGATGAACGGTGATGGTAGGGTGGTGAATATGGTTCTTTAGATAGTATTTGACGTCCCAGAAAAATTTAGGCGATCTGGTCCCACACAGAAGGCGTGGGCTTTAGCACACGAAAATCTGAGTAATAGGCTGAATTCTAGTTTATGGCCGTAAAATGCAAAAAATGAAGAACGGTCATGGCGGGCCGGTGACTATGGTTCCTTTGGTCGTGTTTGATGTCCCAAAAAAAATTTAGGCAATCTGGGTTCAGGGGCCTTGGCCCACGCGGTAGGCATGGGCTATAGCACACGATAATCTAGTAATAGGGCGAAATTCCAGTTTTATAGACGTTAAAAGCCAAAAAATGTGTACGGTCAAGCGGGTCGACGGCTATGGATCCTTAGGTCGTATTTGATGTCCCCAAAAAAGTTAGATAATCCGGGTCCAGAAGCCCAAGCCCACGCGGAAGGCATAGGCTATAGCACACGAAAATCTGGGAATCGGGTCGAATTCTAGTCTTATTAGCATAAAATTCCAAAAACGAGGAACGATCATGGCGCAACGATGATTATGGTTCCGTAGGTCGTATTTGATGTTCTGAAATTTTTTTAGGCAATCCGAGTTTGGGGCTCGGGCCCACTCGAAAGGCGTGGGCTATAACACATAAAAATCCTAGAATCGAGCATAATTTCAGTTTTATGCTCTTTGTGTTGGGTCTTGATTCCCAGCCGAGATAACCATTTCATATCTCCCCTATTCCTTCAAATTGCTAGTTGCCAAGGTTTGCTTGCTTGCCTTCTACAGGCTGTAAAACCCAAAATATGAGGAACGATCTTGTCGCGGCGGTGACAATGGTTCCTTAGGTCGTGTTTGATGTCCTAAAAAAAATTTAGGCGATCAAGGTCTAAGGTCCCGGGCCCACGCGAAAGGTGAGGATATTGCACACGAAAATATGGGAATCGAGCGTTCCAATTTTATGGGCGTAAAACGCCAAAAAATGAGGAACTGTCATTGCGAGGCGGTGACTATGGTTCCTTAGGCCGTGTTTGATGTACCGGAAAAAAATTAGGCGATCCGATTCCGGAGGCCTAGGCCAACGCAGAAGGCGTGGGCTATAGCACACGAAAATCTAAAAATCGGGCCGATTTCTAGTTTTAAGAGCGTAAAATATCAAAAAATAAGGAGCGGTCATGGAGGGACAGTGGCTATGATTCCTTAGTTAGTGTATGATCTCAAAAAAAAAATAGGTGTCCGGGTTCAGGGATCCGGGCCCACACGGAAGGCGTGGGCTATAGGACGCGAAAATTTTGAAATCGAACGAAATTCCAATTTTATGGCCGTAAAATGACAAAAAATTAGGAACGCTCATGGAGGAATGGTGACTATGGATCCTTAGGCCGTGTTTGATGTCCCGAAATAAATTTAGGTGATCCGGTTCTGGGGCCTGGGCCCACTCAGAAGGCGTGGGCTATAGCATACGAAAATTTGGGAATCAGGCAAAATTTCAATTTGAAACGCCAAAAATCGAGGAATGATCATGGAAGGGCGGTGTCTATGATTCCTTAGGTCTTATTTGATGGCCCATAAAATTTTTAGCCGATCTGAGACCAGGGCTTGGGCCCACGCGGAAGGCGTGGGCTATAGCACACAAAAATCTAGGAATCGGGCGAAATTCTAGTTTTATGGCTGTAAAACGCCAAAACATGAGGAACAATCATAGAGGGGTAGTGACTATGGTTTCTTAAGTCGTATTTGATGTCCCAGAAAAAATTTAGGCGATCCGGGTTCGGGAGCCCGGACCCACGTGGAAGGCATGAGCTATAGCATACGAAAATTTGAGAATCGAGCGAATTCCAGTTTTATGAGCGTAAAATGTAGAAAAATTAGAAACGTTCATGGCGGGACCCTGACTATGGTTCCTTAGGTCGTGTTTGATATTCCGAATAAATATTTGGGCGATCCATGTCGGGGACCCCGGCCCACACGGAAAGTGTGGGCTGTAGAACACGCAAATCTGGTAATCGGGCTGAATTCCAATTTTATGGTCGTAAAATGCAAAAAATGAGGAATGATCATGGCGGGGAGGTGACTATGGTTCCTTAGGTTGTATTTGATGTCCCAAAAAAAATTAAACGATCCA
Organism: Nicotiana paniculata; assembly: GCA_005239505.1. Classification (NCBI taxonomy): domain Eukaryota; kingdom Viridiplantae; phylum Streptophyta; class Magnoliopsida; order Solanales; family Solanaceae; genus Nicotiana; species Nicotiana paniculata. The sequence goes on along the minus strand of ML349300.1, from coordinate 56,441 downwards.
GGTCCGGGAGCCCAGGACCACGCGGAAGGCATGAGCTATAGCACACAAAAATCTAGGAATATGGGTCGAATTAACCTAGGAATCAGGCAAAATTCTAGTTTTATGGCTGTAAAACGCCAAAAAATGGGGAACAATCATAGCGGGGTGGTGACTATGGTTCCTTAAGTCATATTTGATGTCCTAGAAAAAATTTAGGCGATCCGGGTCCGGGAGCCCGGGCCCACGTGGAAGGCATGAGCTATAGCATACGAAAATGTGAGAATCGGGTGAATTCCAGTTTTATGAGCGTAAAATGCAAAAAAATTAGAAACGTTCATGGAGGGACACTGAATATGGTTCCTTAGGTCGTGTTTGATATTTCAAAAAAATATTTGCGCGAAACATGTCTGGGGACCCCGGCCCACGCGGAAAGCGTGGGCTATAGCACAAAAAAAATTGGGAATCAGGCGGAATTCTATTTTTATGACCGTAAAACTCCAAAAAATGAGAAATGGTCATAACAAGGCGGTGACTATGGTTCCTTAGGTCATATTTTATGTCCCAAAAAAAATTAAATGATCTAGGTCCGGGAGCCCAGGACCACGCGGAAGGCATGGGCTATTGCACACGAAAATCTAGGAATATGGGTCGAATTCTCGTCTTATGAGCGTAAAATGCCAAAAAACGTAGAACGGTCATGGCACGAGGTGACTATGGTTCCTTAAGTCGTGTTTGATGGCCCGTAAAAAATTTTGGTGGTCCGGATCCGGGGGCTAAGCCCATGTAGAAGGCGTGAGCTATAACATACGAAAATGTGAGAATTGGACAGAATTCCTGTTTTATGGCCGTAAATCGCAAAAAAAAAAGAGCAACGGTCATGGCGGGGTGGTGACTATGGTTCATTAGATCGTGTTTGATGTCCCAAAAAAATTAAGGCAAACCGGGCTTGGGGGCCAAGCCCACGCGAAAGGCGTGGGATATAGCACACGAAAGGAGACTGTGACTTTTAAGATAGATGTAGAAAAAGGGGCACAAAAGGACAAACCGGCCGCAAGTGTTCAGTGTAAAGTAAAGGGCTCGAAAGAGAAGGCTCTAGTGAGCGAGAAAGATAAGTGTGGGGTATACCCAAAGAAGGTCGAGAAGAAGTTGTCTACATGGATGTGTGCATTAGTTCGGGCGCGAAGAATGGAACACAACTTAGATTCAAACCCTTATTAAATGTTCAGGGAGGTGTCCTTTACCTAATATTTTTTATTGTGTTCCATGGGGACATGCCATAATTTAAAGTGTGGGGTGGGGAATATTTGTATGTATGCATGTATATTAGTTTCTTTTTCTTAGTTTTAGTAGTTAGAGATAGCTCAAACTTGATTTTTTTTTAAAGTTTTGATTTTTCCCGACGATGGATATCATCGACAGGTTTCTTGAGGGATTAAAGTCGAAGGAAAAAAGACAAAAATATTTTCTTTTGTTAGGTAGTATAATAATTCCCCCGTGATTTTTCTTTGTGCCGCGGTTCTTTTCCAAGGGTTTTGTTTGAACCGTGTGTAGTTAATTTTTATTTTTTTAGGGAGTAGGAAACCTTGTGCTATAAGTTGTAGGAAAATATCTCTTGACTTTATTATACCTTGAGAATAGTGAGTATTTTAGTTGTGACACTTAGGCTCAGTTTTTGACTCTTGTATAGGTACCTAAAATTGTATGTTCTTAACTTTGCTTAACTGCTTTGACTAGAGCATTTTGATGAGTCCGATCCTGAGTGAGTTATGTTCCATGTTTGTGTTAGGTTTTGTGTATTCTATGCAATGCATTTGATGTCTAGAACTTTCCCCGTGTGTGTGCAAAGAGAAATAGTAGTTTTATTTAGTCTTGGAAGTGATATAGGCATTTCTTTGTTGATCGAGATAAGTGTTTTACTTACCTAATTGTTTATCTTAGTTAACCCCTTTTGAGCCTGTAATCCTGTTTCTTTGGCAACCACATTACAAGCCTTACTCATTTGTTTGAATTGCCAATATATTTGAACCTCGTACCTCTCGTGAGCACTTGAATTTGTTATGAAGTTTGTAAAAGCTAAAGTGTGGGGTGTTGGTTTGGCTTTTGAGTGGAACTATTGAAATACGGAGAATGGTGCACTGTTTTGAAAAAAGTAAGAGCCACTTGAATTGAAAAAGAAAATTAAAAAATAGCTGTATTGTTGTGAAGAAAAATATTCCTTGATAGTGGTAACTTTGATGTATTTGTGCTTAATGAAATAGGGAGTTGATGTATATTGATGTGAATGTGGAGTTATGAAGTGCGGGGTTTTGAACGATTAATTGCATGTATTAAAAGTGCTTAGGGAAGTGTAGTCACTCTTAATCCAAATGTATCCTACACATCCTGCAACCTACATTACAACCAAATAAAGTCATACTTGATCCTTGACTGAATGAGCTCAATTAGTAAAGTCGTACACTACAGGAAAGCCTATGGTACATCTTTTGTGGCATATGAATGTTGTTTCTGAGAGTGAGTGGATTTTTTCTATCTTAAGTTCCTAATTGTTCTTAAATTTTATTTTGTGTGAAACTACTCTCTATTCTTGTGTGAGGGCACTTGATTCATGAAAAAAGCTAATTTCGTTGACCTCTGTGTTAGAGTAAGTGAGCGGGTGTTGGAAAAATGCATGGCATTTTTTAGCCAAATATTGAGACGATGATGTTACGTTATTGTGCTTAATCTGTTTTTAATAGTCTTGGAGTGATGAGTTAGGAGAGTTGTTTAAAAATGTCGAGTCTATATAAAGTGTAGTTTGATTGCTCGAGGACGAGAAATGGTTTAAGTATAGGGTGTTGATGGTAGGCTATAATCCTGTATTAGTCATTGAAGTCTAATTCACTGCACTTTACTTGTGTTTGAGCTTTAATTGGTTGTATTTTACATTTATTGTGTGTTTTATGCCTTGTAGGAGTGATTCCGAGTTATGCAGATGTTATGGAGCTAATTCGAGCTTTTTGGAGATTTGAAGTTTTAGTAAAAGCCCATAGGATTAAGCCGAGATCGTTTTTGGGGGTTGAGGACCAAGCTTGGACGTCAAGAATCAAGTTGAAGCCGGACTCTGAGGATTTTGCACTACTGTGTCACGTGTGGCAGCGCAACAATGTGTTTTTGCTGCCTGGTGAATTGTTAAGCTTCCTGATAAGTCCCACTAATGCCTCGCGTGGTGCATCGCCCCATACGACGAGCCTGTGTATTTTTCCCAGAGCTATTGTCCTATTTCGGCTAGGTATAAATACACAGTGCTATTGTCCTATTTTCCCCAGAACTATTGTGCTATCTCGATTAGGTATATTTCGTCTAAGCCTGACGCTACTTGGTATAAATACATGGAAAGACGTTAGTTTCTGTACTTTTGACATTCTTTAGACCGAAGGAGGCTAAGGAGGATTTGGAAGAACACAAGCACAAGGATTTCATCTTCCTTCCTCACTCATGACCCGAGTTTGGATTGAATTTATGTTTTCCTATACTTTAATTATATTTGGGATGAATTACTCCATGTCTATGGTGTAGTTATCTGTAGGGTTTGATAGATTTGGTGTATTGATGATTGTTTTTAGATTATAACTCTAGTTTTATGTATTGAAGCGTTTTTGGATGATTTAATTGTTGCATCAATACTTACTAGTTCATGTAATCGAGAGAGGCATAACTTGTGATATCTTTGCATTATATTGTTGGTTCATTTCATAGATTCTTCTAAGTAATCGAAAGAGGATAGTTGAATCATTGATTAAACCTAGTTAGTGGGGTAATCGAGAGAGGTTCTCCTAAAAACCAATCCACTACGAATTCTTGCTTATCTTCACAGAACTTAGTTTGGTTCATCTCGCGAGGTTGAGACTTAATTGAGAGAGGAGTTTCTGCTAAACGTTTGAACTAATAATTGAGTGAATTTGAGAGACTCACTTGAACATTAAGAAGTAAATTATCTAGATTTAAATCCTAAACAATTATATTGCACCTATCTTATCAAAACCCTATCATCTCCCACTGATAAACCTTCTTTCCTTATTCCATGTTTCTATAGTCACTAGTCATTAGCTTTAGATTCTTAGTTAATTTTAGTATTAATCATATAAATCTCACATGTTGATCCTCTTAGATGGAAATCAAGATAGAAATTACGATAATACTGTTTAAATTCAATCTATGTGGATACGATATTATACTATACTATCTTTGATTAGCGAACATAATTAAGTGTGTGTTTTGCGCTTGTCAAAAATACCAAAAAATGAGGAACGGTCATGGAAGAGCGTGAAAATAGTCCCTTAGGTCATGTTTTATGTCCCGGAAAAAATTTAGGCGATCTAGGTCAGGGGGTCCGAGCCCACGCGGAAGGCATTGGCCATAGCACACGAAAATATGTGAATTGGGCGGAATTTTATTATGGCCGTAAATTGCCAAAAAAGGAAGAACGATCTTGGCGAGGCGGTGACTAATGTTCCTTAGGTCATGTTTTATGTACAAAAAAAAAATTTATATGATCCGGGTTCGAGGCTCGGGCCCACGCAGAAGGCGTGGGCTATAGCACACAAAAAATCTAGGAATCCGGCGAAATTTCAGTTCATGACCGTAGCATACCTAAAATGAGGAATGGTCATGGAGGGGCGACGACTATGGTTCCCTAGGTCGTGTTTGATGTCCCAAAAAATTTTAGGTGATTCGGGTCCAAGGGCGGAGCCCACGCAGAAGGCGTGGGCAATAGCACACAAAAATCTCAAAATCGAGCAGAATTTGAGTTTTATGGCCGTAAATTGCCAAAAAATGAAGAACGGTCTTGTCGGGGCGGTGAATATAGTTCCTTAGGTATTGTTTGATGACTCGTAAAAAATTAAGGTGATCCGAGTCCGGGGGCCAGGCCCATACGGAAGGTGGGCTATAGCACACAAAAATCTGAGAATCAGGCGTAATACCAGTTTTATGGCCGTAAAATGCCATAAAATGAGGAACGGTCATGGTGGGGTGGTGAATATGGTTCTTTAAGTCATGTTTGATGTCCCAAAATTTTTTAAGGCTATCCAGGTCCGGGTGCTTGGGCCCACGTGGAAGGTGTGGGCTATAACACTCAAAAATCTGGAAATCGGATGGAATTCTAGTGTTATGGATGTAAAACACCAAAAAATGAGGAACAATCATGGCAGAGCGGTAGAAATCTTTCCGTAGGTCGTATTTGATATCCCAAAAAATATTAGGCGTCCAGGTCCGGTGGCCCGGGCCCTTGCGGAAGGCATGGGCTACATCATACAAGAATTTGGGAATCGTGTTAAATTCAAGTTTTATGGCCGTAAACGCCAAAAAATGAGGAACATTCATGGAAGATAGATGAATATGGTTCATTAGATCGTGTTTGATGTCCCAGGAAAAAATTTAGGTGATCCGGGTCAAGAGGGCCGGGCCCACGTCGAAGGCGTGGGCAATAGCACACGAAAATCTGGGAATCGGGGAATTCCTGTTTTATGGATGTAAACTGCCAAAAAATTAGGAACGGTCATGGAAGGGAGGTGACTATAGTTCTTTGTCGTGTTTGATGTCCCAAATAAAATTTAGGCGATTCGGGTCGGGGGCCAGGGCCCACACAGAAGGTGTGGGCTATAGCACACAAAAATCTGAGAATCAGGCAGAATTCTAGTTTTATGGCCGTAAAATGCCAAAAAATGAGGAACGGTCTCGGGGGCGGTGAGTATGGTTCCTTAAGTCGTGTTTGATGTCCCGAAAAAATTTAAGACGATCCGGGTCCAGGGGCCTGGGCCCACACAAAAGGGGTGGGCTATTGATGTAGCTCAAACTCACACCACTAATCGAGGTTGTGAGGTGATCGATGCAATGATAAAAACCTAACGCGAGTCGGGGTTGATTATACAAGGAGCTTGATGTGGGATTAGGTATATATCCAGTGTAAGTATATGACGTGCCCAAGATTGCACTTCCACATATTCATTTGTTGTTTCTATTTCTACTTTTATGCTAATGCTTGCAATTGTAAAGCTAAGAGACAATGTTTTTGGTTTTGGTTGTTTTTCAAGTTATAAAACATCTAGGGTTGAGACTTCCAAATAGTTAGTTACCTAACATATTTAGAGCTTTAGGGAATTTTTAGTTGATCGGGATACAATATAACAATCACTCACGATTACTCACTCTACACCTCTCGGTAGTTTGAGTGATTTTGCCCAATTTGGCTTTCACAAGTCCAAATGGGTATTTCACGAAATAAGTGATAAATGCTCAATTCAGATCTTATTATCTCTAGATTCGACCCTTTAATTGGGGCTATCAATTTCTTGAGTTCACCCGAATTTCTTGTTAGCCAAGTTCTCCAAGACTTAGTCTCACTTTCTCAAGTAGAGAATAAGTCAATTTGTCATGAATCAATGTTTGCAACCATTAATTCTTGAATTCAATCAAGAACTAGGCTAAATATCATATACCCAATCATAAATAATCCCTAAATTAATTACCCATCAAGTACCTATACTAGGGTTGGGTCACAACCCTAGATAAGGGTTTAGCTACTCATGGAAAATGAAGAAATTAAAGAAGAATCTAAGATAAAATTCATAATAGACGATTAAGGAACGAAAATCTAATGTTAAAGTGTCAAACTAGTACAAAGTTACCCAATACAGTAAACAAAAACGACTGACTATTCTCAGGTGCACAAAACTTAACCTAAAAATGACAAAAAGATCTATTTATACCCAACTAAAATTATCTGACAAACTTGCCCCTGCGGAGGTGGTGCGGCTACACACTTCTGTATGCGGTCCGCATTTATGCAGCCGTAGAAAGACACCCTGTCAAGTCAGCTTCAAAATGCGGACCTCATATGAGAAATGGAATTGGTTCATCTTTCCTTTAGCACTTCATCTTCTCTTTTTGGCTCTTACTTTGCCGACTCTTTGATTCATTTTCTTTTCCCTTTGAGGGATTAGAGAGAATTGACATCACTCTTTCTTTTTCATGCTATTCATACTTTCCTTCTTTGTTTTCTCCATGCTTTTCACTTTTGCTTTCTTTTGCATCTTTTCAACCCTTTCACATTATTCACTTTCTTTTTGTGTTTTTTGTCTTTTGTTTTTCATTTCTTTTTCTTTGCCTTTCCTCTTCTTCATTTATTTTCTCTTTTTGTGCCTTGACACCATATTTAAACTCCTCTTGTCTCCCCCAAAATTATGTTTTTGCCATTTGTATCACATGAGTGCTAAAGAAAGTTCGGGTGCCAAGAGAGAGCCACTATAAAACGGGTAAAGGCTTGTAACGTGGTTATTGAATAAAAAGGCTTTAGGATCAAAAGGGTTTACTATGTATTATATCATTGGTGGGACATGGAAGGTTTCAAAACAGGTCAAGGAAATCCTACAATCACTTCTCAAGCTAAGCTAACTTAGAGTTTCGCCTAGAAACACATTCGGGGCAAGTTCTAGACCATTCGCACGGGTACTTGGACTTGTAACAAAATACCTCACCTCTGACACAACTGGATTGTTAAAGAGAGAATAGAGTCGAGGTACCACAACAACCGCATTCTATATTTAAAATGACTAATGGTTCAACTAAATCACCGGATGATTGCCTAAGTCAACACAAGAGTCACAAGGTCACTAACTAGAGCTATTTCTTTCCAAAAACTTGTTTTTAACCATAAGCGCGTAGTTAAGTGTGTTGGTACAAAGTGAAGCATGATTGAACCTTATTTATTCATTAATACTACTTGTTTCTACCTAAACGTCAAAAACTGACTCGATCCCTTAAGAAGGTTGTCACGCCATCCATCGTTGGAAAGAGCCACCCGGTTCACACAAGACCCACCTTTGGAAAGAATCGTGGCATTAAGAAAACCAAAGGCTTATTGTTAACTTAAACATAAAAAAGAATCTAGTAAATCAAAAAGAAGCTAGTAAAGTAACTAATAAGCTATACTATTAAGAAAACAAAATGAAGAAGCTATGAAATAAACGACTGAAAGTAAGGCAAATGAATATACAAACCGAGGAGAATAGAATATATACAAGAGGGATGGATATATACATAATGAGGGAGAAAATAAAAATAAATGAAAAATAGTATTAAAGTTATTACATGCCAAATGTAATCAAATGTCATCAAAATAGACTACCTCCCCGAATAAAAACAAGCATTGTCCTCAATGCTTAGAAAAATCAAAATAAGGGAGGGTAGAGAGCAAAGAAAACTCCCTATGTAGTCTCAGGGTGATTGGCATCATCACCACCCTCGGTCTCCTCCAACTGTATCTCATCATCACCGGGCTGAGGGACAACAAGGTTGGTGAGCATCTGAAGCAGCTCCTCAGCAGTGGGGGCAGCAAGATTTGTCTCGTCAGACTGGCCAACTGGTGCCTCTGCTGATGGTGCTGCTGGGTCTGATGGATCTATCTCCATCAGTAAGTCCAATGGAAAATCACCCGCTGATGCTAGCTTTGTCACCTCCTTTCTCAAACTCTCCACTGATTTCTTTGAAGCCTGGGATTTTCTCATTTTCTTCACCTTCTTGGCACCCTCCTCAATAGCTCCCCCGTGAGCCACCAGTGTGTCAATAATAGTCTTCTGGTTATCTAGAATCTTTTTCAATAATTCCTCCACCGACAGAGGGACCTGTGGTGTTGTTGGGGTAGAGGACTGTGCTGCAACAGTACTGGATATGTCAGACAAGTTAGAAGTGGCTGTCTGCATCCAGTTTTTGAGGCTCACCAAAGTCTGTGAGACTCACAGCACAGTCAGCGGATAAGTGGATGAGGCTGGCACTGGTACTGAACCTGATGGCCTAGAAGATAAATGCGGTGGCATGGCCGCTGTACCGATAGAAGTCCCGGCTGTTGTGGAAGGCAAGATGGCTCAACAACAGACTCTGTACCCACCACCGATGGTTCATCAAACTGACTAACGATGATAGTGGTAGTGGCCTTACCCTTGAACTCTGGGTTGTCCGCACCCTACAAGTGGTACCATGAGAAGGGCTTCTTGGCCCTTACTTTTCTATCATATGGCCTCGGATCAACCCTTGCATCATTGAAATACTCAGTGAGATTGTTTGGATAAGGGCAGGATTTTTCACTTTTTTGGACAGTTTATGTGATATTGATTGACATGATGACACCCACATTGATCGGGTACCCCCACCATAATAGAAGCCACCAGAACCGCCCGGGGAAGTTGGATATTGTTCTCATCCAAACTCGGATCAATACAACTACATACGGAGGTCTGCCACCTTTAGCTTCAACATTGAGGGTGGCCTCGAGGATAGGAACTCCTGCTGTAATACATGGTGGTGGTGGTCCTGGTGCATCCAACATCTCAGCTAGCCACGGTCGAGCTGCATCACCCATAACAAGCTTTTACAAATACTGGACTGCCTCAACCTCTTCAAAGTCCACATAAGTGTTCATAGAGCAGGAGTCAAAGCGGACTTTCAAATTTCTCACCTTTATCACTTTGGTCCCCTTCTTGATGTGATGCACATTGGCGTAGAACTCCCTAACCAAGTGCTCATTTGCATCGATGACACTGTGGGTGAACCACTTCCACCCCTTTCTCTCCAAGAACTGTCGCTTAAGTATGAGTGATCTCTGGGGCCACAATTCTCGGAACCTTGTAAAGGTTGCCAAGATCACGAGCTGATCCTGCCAGATTTCCTTCTTCTTTGACATCTCTAGGCCGCCCACTCGAGTGTCCCCTCCTCTACCATCATCCAGGACATCATCATCATCATCATCAATTTCTACTGGTGCCAGAGGTATAGGTGTAGAGTAGGGCTCAGAACCCTGGCTTCCCGCATCAGAACCCCCAGAAGAATTAGCTGTAGTTGAGGGTTCGTTGCACAATTGATAACGCTAAGTGGGTTGGGGTGGTTGGGAATGGGCCTCAGGATGGACCTCCATTGAATGACCCTCATAGGGTTCCCTGGATGGGGCATATGAACTGGATTCTGAGGGCTCTGTGGCCCTTCCTCTCCCGGTGGTCGGCTTTTTAGCAATTGGCTTAGATTGCACTCCCAGTGGGCGAGTGCCTTTTCCTCTTTCTCGGGAGGATTCACCACTCCCTTTTGATGTATCACCTCTACCACGTGATCTAACCATTGTCTGAAATACAAGGTACATAGGTCAGTTGAGTTCAAAACAATTCAAACATTTGCAGAACAGTCGCATGACAACAGTCATCAAAGGAGACAGTACAGACAGCACAATTTTGAGTGCGGCCGCAGATTTTCATGTGCGGACCGCACAATTTTAAAGTGCTGTCGCACACCCTGAAGTGAGGATCACATAATTTTGGGTGCGGCCACACATATTGAAGTACAAACCACATAGCTTTGAGTGTGACAACACAAACCCTGAGGTACTAGTTCTCTGAAGTTCAAAAGTGCAGTCGCACACGTTTTTATGCGGCCACACAATTTTTCTGCGGACAACACAATTTTGAGTGCAGTCCGCACTTTTCAAACACCAGTTTTCCCTAATTAAGTGGTCTTCAAACCGCACAAATTTGTGTTCGACCGCACAATTTGAACATTTACGGCAATGAATTTAGGGTTCATGCAATTTTTCACAAATTAGACATGGTATGCACAAATTAACATGATTAATGGTCTACCTAGTCCCTAATGAAGATATATGAAACTACCCACATGAGTTTTAAGAAAATATTAAGCACATTTGACATTTTTAGGCCTAAAGATAACTAAACTAATCAAAGAAAACAAAAAAAATTAAGAAAAATGGACAAAAATCTAACATGGATTGAACATACCAGTGATAAATGATGCAGGTGAGAATCTAATTTGATGAATTGATTGTGAGTGAGGATTGTGAATTATTTTTCAGTGCACAGTGTTTGCTTAGGGCTTAGGAGTTCAGAGAGTGTAAAATGTGAATAGTGTTGAAAATCCCTATTTATAGTTTGACCAAGTCGGTCAAAAAGAGAGATGAGTACGACCGCACAATTTCTAGTGCGGTCTGCACTCTTTACATGCACTTGAACTGAGCTTCTGCGGTCCGCACAAAAGTGAGTACGGCCGTAGAAGTTTGTGCGGTCCGCACATTTTTGTGTGCGATCGCATATTGGCCTGTTCTCTGCAACTTCAAACTTCATAGAGTTCATGTATTTGGGCCTCCAGTTGTGCGGCGCACAAAGATTTGTGCGGCTATAGAGTCTTCTCTGCGGTTGCAATCATTTTTGTGCGGTCCACACAATTTCAACACTTGGCCAATTTTTCAATCTTAGTCCCTACAATGCACACTCCTTCCTGCAAATCACTTCAAAACCAGTTAGCTCAATCAAAAACCTATCTAAAACGGAAGAAAATGAAAAATGAAAAGAAATATGGGTTTCCTCACAAGAATAACCTAATTTAACGTCGCGACACGACGCATGTTACCATCAATCACTTGAAATGAATCAACGCCACAACATGACCATCATCAACCTTGCCAAGATAATGTTTCACCCGATAACCATTGACTCTAAACGCTTCATCATTTTTGTTCTTCAAGTCTAATGCACCAAAGGGTGTCACATGCACAACCTCAAATGGACCAGTCCACTTGGACTTCAACTTTTCCAGAAACATCCGCAATCGACATTTGAACAATAGCACAAGATCACCTTCTTTGAAATCCTTCTTCCGGATGTACTTGTCATGGAGATACTTCAATTTGTCCTTGTATAAGGACGAACTTGAATATGCATGGTACCAGAATTCATCAAGCTTATTCAATTGTGCCACCCTTAAGTTGGCAGTGACATCCTATTCAAGATTAAGCTTCTTCAATGCCCACATAGCCTTATCTCAAGTTCCACCTGTAGGTGACAAGCTTTCCTGAATACTAACCGATATGGAGACATACCGATCAGTGTTTTGTAAGCCGTCCTATAAGACCAAAGAGCATCATCGAGTTTCTTCGACCAATCCGTCCGGTTGGCATTCATGGTCTTTGACAAAATACTCTTGATCTCCCGGTTGGAGACTTCAACTTGCCCGCTTGCTTGAGGATGATAGAGGGTTAACACTTTGTGAGTGACACCATACTTTGTGGGTAAGGTATCAAAAGCTTTGTTGCAAAAGTGTGATCCCCCATCACTAATAATGGACCTTGGAGTACCAAACCTCGTGAATATGTTATTTTCAAAAATACTACCACACTTCGAGCTTCATTGTTGGGTAAAGATACGACTTCAACCCACTTTGACACATAATCCACAACTACCAATATGTAAATGTTCCCACAAGAGCTCACGAACGGACCCATAAAATCAGTGCCCCACACATCAAAATGTTAATCTCCAAGATGGTGGTGAGGGGCATCTCAGTATTTCTTAGAAATCCCACTGGCCTTTTGACATTCATCACAACGCTTGACGATATTGCTAGCGTCCTTGTAAAGAGTAGGCCAATAGAATCTACAACTCAACACTTTTGTTGCCGTTCTAGCTCCACCATGGTGACCACCATATGGCAAAGAGTGGAAAGCCTCAAGAATTTCCACTTGTTCTTCCTACGGTACACATCATCGAATCACACCATCGGTACAAATTTGGAAGAGATAAGGCTCATCCCAATAATAGCCAAGGCAATCCCATTTGAGCTTCTTCCTTTGGTTTGAAGAGAACTCATTTGGTACAATGCCACTCACATGATAATTGGCTAAGTCAGCGAACCATGGCATCCCGATCATAGAAATGGCTAGGAGTTTCTCATCGGGAAATGAATCATTTATCTTAAGTCAAGTGGCCTCCCCTCCTCCTCCAAACGAGACAAGTGGTCTGCCACTTGGTTTTCACTACCCTTGCAGTCTTGAATCTCTAGATCAAACTCTTGCAAAAGAAGCACCCACCTCATTAGTTTTGCTTTAGAATCTTTCTTGCTCATCAAATATCGAAGCGCCGCATGGACGGTGTGAATAATCACCTTTGTACCCATCAAGTACGAGCGAAACTTCTCCATAGCAAAAATAATAGCAAGTAGCTCTTTTTCGGTCACTGTGTAGTTGACTTGGGCATCATTCATGGTCTTACTAGCATAGTAGACCAGATGGAAAATTTTGTTGATATGTTGCCCCAACATCTCTCCAACCGCCACATCACTTGCATCACATATGAGCTCAAAAGGTAAGCTTCCAATCCAGTGAGGTGATAATAGGAGTAGTAGTCAACTTGAACTTGAGCAATTCGAATGCCTTCATACAATCTTCGTTGAAATGGAACCTGACATCCTTCTCCAAAAGTTTACACAAGGGGTTTACCACCTTAGAAAAGTCCTTGATGAAACGACGATAGAACCCCGCATGACCCAAAAAGCTCCTCACTCCCTTCACGGATGCAGGGGACGGAGTTTGGAGATCACCTCAATTTTGGCCTTGTCGACCTCAATACCATCCTTTGAAATTTTGTGGCCGAGGACTATGCTTTCCTCGACCATGAAGTGACACTTCTCCCAATTCAAAACCAAGTTTGTTTCCTCACATCGTGCCAATAACTTATCCATGTTTTCCAAGCACTCATCAAAATAATTCCCCACCATGAAAAAAATCATCCATGAAGACCTCAAGATAATCCTCTACCATTTCGGTGAAGATGGCCATCATACACCGTTGAAAAGTCACCGGTGCATCGCATAACCCAAATGGCATCCGCGAGAATGCAAAAGTACCATAGGGACAAGTGAAAGTAGTCTTCTCTTGGTTCTCAGTAGCAATAAGAATTTGATTGTAGCCGGAATATCCATCAAGGAAACAATAAAAAGCACGTCCGACCAACCTATCAAGCATTTGATCAAGAACTGGAAGCGGAAAATGATCTTTCCGAGTGACTTTGTGGAGCTTCCTATAGTCCATGCACACTCTCCATCCAGTTTTCGTTCTTATGGGGATCAAACCATTCTTGTCATTTGTTACCACTGTCATGCCCCCTTTCTTTGGGACACATTGCATCAGAGAGGTCCACGAGCTATCGGAAATGGGGGAAACAACCCCGTCATCCAACCATTTTATGATCTCCTTCTTCACCACCTCTTGCATTGAATCATTTAATCTTATTTTATGTTAAACGTAGGGTTTGGAATCCTTCTCCAAAATAATCTTGTGAATGCAAAAGGTGGGGCTTATACCCCGAATATCCGTCAATGTCCATACTATAGCTTTTTTCCTCTTTTGGAGCACCGCCAAAGGAGAGCCTATATGCACGTTAGTCAAGCAAGAGGAAATAATAACAGGTAAATTAGAACATGTGCCAAGAAACTCATACCTGAGACGTGAAGGCAATGGATTTAATTCTAAAGTGGGAGGCTCCTCGATTGAGAGCTTTGTTAGAGGAGTCTTCCGGTTCTCAAGATCTAAGGACAATTTTTGGGGTTCATAAGTGTACGACCCAATCCCTTGTAATGCATTTGTACACTCCACATAAACTTCCTTCTCATCATCATAATGATTAAGAAACACAACTTCCAAGGTATCATCAACATTCATCACAATACTAGCATCATCAACAATCACTTCGGTCACTAAGTCCACCAACGAACAAACTTCATTGCTATTCGGTTGCCTCATAGATTTGCACACATGGAAAACCACCTTTTCATCGCCCACCCGGAAGGTGAGCTTACCAGCTTCCACATCAACAAGATCCTTCCCCGTAGCAAATAAAGGTCTACCCTAGATAATAGTCACCTCATAGTCAACCTCGCAATCAAGAATCACAAAGTCCGTCGGAAGACTAAACTTATCAACCCGAACAAACACATCATAAATAATACCCAATGGTCTCTTCATAGTCCGATCCCCCATTTTCTACCTCATATATATGGGTCTTGGTTTCCTAATTCCCAAAATTTTGAACACCGAATAGGGCATCAAGTTGATAATTTCCCCTAAATCACATAGAGCTTTGGCAAATTCGGCGCTCCCAATAGTACAAGGGATTATGAAAATGCCAGGATCATCCAATTTTGTAGCAATTGATTGAACAATAGCACTCACTTGATGTGTCATCTTGATAGTCTCACAATTCATTGATCTTTCCTTAGTCAACAAATCCTTCATGAACTTTGCATAACCAGGCATTTGTTCTAACACTTTAACCAACGGAACATTAATGGATAATCTCTTCATTATGTCAATAAACTTCTTGAATTGGTTCTCACTATTTTGCTTTGCGAGCCTTTGAGGATATAGAGGAGGAGACCTTGGCATTGGTGCCTTGTCCTTTGGCACTACCAGTTCTGGTATGTCGATCACGTGTTCCCTAGAAGGGTTCACTTCTTCTTGTATCTCCCACACATTCTCATCAATATCAATTCTCACTTATTCATTAGCTTGAACCACATTGCTTGGAATTTTATCTTCCAGAATCATCACATCATCATCCACAACTCTTCTTTGGTTTGAGGTTATTTCCTCCCCACCTTTTCCACTCTGTTTGGTTACGGCCATGGCATGTCCCGTATTGTTCTCACCCTTCGGGTTCACCACCGTATCACTAGGTAGTTCCCCTTTAGGATGAGTGTTTAAAGCTTGCGAGATTTGCCCTAGTCGAACCTCCAAATTTTGGATTGAAGTGTTGTGAGAGGCTAGTTGAGCATCGGAGTCAGCATTTTTTCCATCATTTGTTTGAACATACTTTCAATCCGTCCAATCTCATTATTGAACGAGCTACCATGGGACGGATAAGGAGGCGGGTTTCTTGGTTGTTGATACATCGGGAACCTTTGAAAGCCCGACCCCTGATTCCCTTGGTTATTATTATTCCAACCCCCTTGGTTGTTGCCTCCAAAGTAACCTTGATTGTTTCCACCCCAATTGCTTTGATTGCCTTGATTATTCCAAGTTCCTTGATTATTGTTGTTCCAATTGCTTTGATTGTTTTTACCACCACTCCAATTGCCTTGGTGGTTTTGATTGTTCCAATTTCCTTGGTTTCCTTGAGAACACCATTGTTGTTGATTCGGGCCTTGCGAATTATTCCTTTGAACTTGGTAGTTGTTGACATATTGCACCTTCTTGTTCTTTCTCATTGTACGAATCACCTTGGTCATACCCAGTATCATCTTGCACAAATTGTTCTGAACGGTTTTGCACTTGTTGACCTTTTTGCTCTTGTTCATCATCATATTGACACATTCCATTGCATTCACTTGCTTAAGACCTTGAACTTGTTGAAGTTGAGATTTGGCTAATTGATTCATTGCTGTTTTCAACTCAGCGATTGCTTGCCCATGATCATGTAGTTCTTTGTGTAGGTGAATGGCATTTGGGTCACCTTGAGGAACATTAGCTCTACTTTTCCATGCCGATGAAGTATCCTCCATTTCATCCAAAATTTCACATGCTTGGGTATATGGCGTGGTCATGAAGTTTCCACCGGTGAGTTGATTTACCACACATTAATTTGTCGTGTTGATCCCTGTGTAGAAGGTTTTTTGGATCATGGCCTTAGTCATATAATTATTCGGACACTCTTTAACCATGGTGCGATATATCTCCCAAATATCGTGCAAGGGCTCATTGGGTTCTTGCTTGAACGCAAGAATCTCATCCCGAAGTATATCCATATACCCCGGAGAAAAGAATTTGGCTATATCCATATACCCCGGAGAAAAGAATTTGGCAATGCATTTTTCTACCAACTCATCCCATGTATGGATGTAATGGTTGCGCAATCTTTCTAACAGTCCAATGCCTTTCCCCGTAGAGAGAAGGTAAATATCCTCAACCGCAGTGCATCCTCGAAAACATTGGTTTGTTTTCTCCCCCAACAATATCCATAAACCCTTTGAGATGATTGTAAGCATTTTGACTCGGAGCTCTGGTGAAGAATCCCCGTTGATCAAGCAGTGTAAGCATCACATTGGTGATTTGGAAGTTGCCCGCTCTAATACGAGGCGAGACTATAGCATTTGCATAACCCTCGTTCGGCAACACCCGGTGTGCAGCCGCTCTTGGTGGAGGTGGGGGAGGGACGAGAAAATTATCATGAGGCGGTCGGTCTCGCCTATTTGCTTTAGGTTCGGAATGAACCTCATAACCTTGGTCATCGTTCACTTCCTCTCCCAATGGAAAATTCCCTAGAGTATCATTGTTGAGAGCCATTTTTGTACCTATAATCAATTCACAAGCAAAATTAGTAACTCGTAAGGAAAAGAAGACAAATCACAAAAGAAACTAAATATATAGCTAAATCCGTTACTTAGATCCCCGAAAATAATGCCAAAAATTGATGTCGCCCAAACTCACACCACTAATTGAGGTTGTGAGGTGGTCGATGCAATAATAAAAACCCAACGTGATTCGGGGTCAATTCCGCAGGGAGCTTGCTATGGGATTAGGTATATATCTAGTGTAAGTGAATGATGTGCCCAAGATTGCACTTCCACGTATTCATTTGTTGTTTCTATTTCTACTTTTATGCTAATGCTTGCAATTGTAAAGCTAAGAGACAATCTTTTTGGTTTTGATTGTTTTTCAAGTTATAAAAGATCTAGGGTTGCGACTTTCACCTAGTTGGTTACCTAATGGATTTAGCGCTTTAGGGAATATTAGGTTGATCGGGATACAGTATAACAATCACACGTGATTACTCACTCTATACCTCTCGGTAGTTTGAGTGATTTTGCCCAATTTGTATTTCTCAAGTCCAAATGGGTATTTCACGAAACAAGTGATAAATTCTCAAGTCGGGTCTTACTATCTCTATATTCGACCCTTTAATTGGGGCTATCAATTTCTTGAATTCATCCCAATTTCTTGTTACCCAAGTTTTTCAAGACTTAGTCCCACTTTTTCAAGTAGAGACTAAATCAATTTGGCATGAATCGAAGTTTGCAACCATTAATTCTTGAATTGAAGAAAGAACTAGGCTAAATATCATATACCCAATCATAAATAAGCCCTAAACCAATTACCCATTAAGTACCCATACTAGGGTTGGGTCACAACCCTAGCTAAGGGTTTAGCTACTCATGGAAAATGAAGAAATTAAAGAAAAATCTAAGATAAAATTCATAATAGATGATTAAGGAAAGAAAATCTAATGTTAAAGTGTCAAACTAGTACAAAGTTACCCAATACAGTAAACAAAAATGACTGACTATTCTCAGATGCACAAAACTTAACCTAAAAATGAAAAAAGATCTATTTACACCCAGCTAAAATTATCTGACAAAATTGCTCTTGTGGAGGTTGTGCGGCCGCACAATTCTGTGTGTGGTCCGCATTTTGAGGCAGTCTTGATAGGGCGTCTTTCTGTGGCCGCATAAATCTGGGGTGCGACCGCACTTCCTTTGATTGTGCGAACCACACATTTCTAAGTGCGGCTGCATTCTCGGATTAGACTTGGGACTGGACAATTTTTGCGAACCGCAAATTTATGAGTGCGGCCACAGTTTGGCTTCCCGCGGCCAAACTGCGGAATTCTAAGCATTTTTGAGCTGAAATGTAAGTAAAAGAGCGCAAATAAACAGTCAAATCCCTACTTATTAGCTATAAACCTAAAAAATCTGAGAATCATGCAGAATTCTAGTTTTATAGCTGTAAAATTCTAAAAAAAAGGAATCGTCATGGTGGGGCGGTAATAATGGTTCCTTAGGCCATATTTGATGTCATACGAAAATCCAGGAATCAGGCAGAATTCAAGTTTTATGACCGTGAACGCCAAAAATGAGGAACAGTCATGGAAAGCGGATGACTATGGTTCATTAGGTTGTGTTTGATGTCTCTGAAAAAATTAAGGCAGTCTGTGTCCGGGGGCCCCTGGCCCACAGGAAGGCATGGGCTATAACATACAAAAATCTGGGATCGGGCAGAATTCTATTTTAATGACCGTAAAATGCCAAAAAATGAGGAACAATAATGTTTTTTTTNCGCCTTCCGGGTGAGCTCGTGTTTAGTATCCTAGATAAATTTTAGGCGATCTAGGTCCAGAAACCTGGGCTCACCCGGAAGGCGTGAGCTATATCACATGAAAACCTGAGAATCGAGCAAAATTCCAATTTTATGGCCGTAAATTGCTAAAATATAAGGAACGGTCATGGCGGGGCGGTTAATATGGTTCCTTAGGTTGTTTTTGGTGTCATGAAATTTTTTTAGGCGATTCGAGTTTGCGGGACTGGGACCACGTGGAAGGCGTGAGTTATAGCACACAAAAATTATATAATTAGGCGGAATTCTACTTTAGCACACCAAAAATTGAGGAACGATCATGGGGGGAGGTAACTATGATTTCTTGTAATGTTTGATGTCCTAGAAAAATTATTGGCGATATGGGTCCAGGGGCCCGGGACCACAAGGAAGGCGTGGGGTATAGCACACAAATATTTGGGAATCGGGTAGAATTCTAGTTTTATGGCAGTAAAACGCTTAAAAAATAAGGAACGGTCATGGCGTAGTAGTGAGTATAGTTCTTTAGGATGTGTTTGATGTCCCGGAAAAATTTTAGGCGATCCAAGTCCGGAGGCGTGTGCCCAAGCGAAAGGCGTGATCTATGGCACACGAAAATCTAGGAATCAGGCGAAATTCTAATTTTATGGCCGCAAAACGTTAAAAAATGAGGAACGTGCATGGCAGGCGATGACTATGGTTTCTTAGGTCGTGTTTTATGGGCCCGAAAAAAGTTTAAGCAATCCGGGTACAGGGGCCCGGGACCACGTGGAAGGCCTGGGCAATAACACACGAAAAGATGAGAATGAGATGGAATTTCAGTTTTATGGTTGTAAAATGCGAAATAACTTGGAACGGTCATGAAGGGACAATGACTATGGTTCCTTGGGTCATGTTTGATGTCCTGGAAAATATTTAGGCGATTTGGGTCTGCGGGCCAGGGCCCATGCATAAGATATTTAGGCATAGGGTATAGCACAGAAAAATGTGGGAATATGGAAAAATTCTATTTATGGCTGTTAAATGCTAAAAAATAATGAACGATCATGGTGGGGCGGTGACTTTGTTCCGTGAGACGTGTTTGATGTCCCCAAAATGTTTTAAGCAATCCAGGTTGGGGGGCCCCGGCGCACGCAGAAGGCGTGGTCTATAGAACACAAAAAACTGGGAATCGGGCGGAATTCCAATTTGATGACAGTATAACTCCTAAAAATGAGGAGCGGTCATGGATGGGCGCTGACTATGGTTTCTTAGGTCGTGTTTGATTTCTCGAAAAAAATTTAGGCAATCCGCATTTAGGGGTCCGGGACCACGTGGAAGGCGTGGACAATAGGACACGAAAATCTAAGAATCGGGCAGAATTCCACGTAAATTACCCAAAAGTGAGGAACGGTCATGGCGGGGTTGTCACTATGGTTCCTTAAGTTGTGTTTTATGTCTCGAAATTTTTTTAGGCAATCCGGGTTCGGGGGCCTGGGCCCACGCAGTTGGCCTAGACTTTAGCACACGAAAAGCTAGGAATCAGACGAAATTCCATTTTTATGGCTATAAAATGCCAAAAAATGAGCAACAGTCATGGAGGGACGGTGACCATGGTTCCTTAGGTCGTGTTTGATGTCCCAAAAAAATTATAGGCGATCCGAGTTTGGGATCTCGGGCCCACGTGGAAGGCGTGGGCTACATAAAAATCTGGAAATAGGGCGGTATTCCAGTTTTATGACCGTAAACTGTCAAATAATAAGGAACAGCCTTGGACGACTGATGATTATGGTTCCTTAGATCGTGATTTATGTCACGAAAAAAATTGAGTTTATCCAGGTCGGGGGCCCAGGCCCACGCGGAGGGCGTGGGATATAGCACACGAAAATTTGGGAACCGGGCGAAATTCCAGTTTTATGGCCATAAAATGCCAAAAAAGAGGAACGATCATGGAGGGCCGGTGAATATAGTTTCTTAGGTCATGATTCATGTTCCAAAAAAATTTAAGGCGATCCGGGTCCAGGGGTCTGGATCCACACAGAAGGCACGGGCTATAGCATACAAAAATGTTGGAATCGGGCCTAATTTAAGTTTTATAGTCCTAAACACCAAAAATGAGGAAAGGTCATGTCAAGACGGTGAGTATGGTTCCTTAGGTCGTGTTTGATGTTCCAGATAAATTTTAGACAATTTGAGTACGGGGCACGGGCCACGCGGAAGGCGAAGGCTATAACACACGAAAATCTGGGAATCGGGCAAAATTCCAAATTTATAATCGTAAAATGCCAAAAAATGAGGAACTGTCATGGCGGGACCGTAAAAATGGCTCCTTAGGTCGTGTTTGATGTCCCGAAAGAAATTTAGGCTGATCCGGGTCAGGAGCCAGGACCCATGCCGAAGGCATGGGCAATAGAAAAAGAAAATTTGGGAAGCGGGCAGAATACAAGTTTTATGGCAGCAAAATGCCAAAAATGAGAAAAGGTCATGGCGGGGCGGTGAATGTGGTTCTTTAGGTCATGTTTGATGTCCTGGAAAATTTTTAGGCAATCTGAGTCCAGGGGCTCGGGCCCACGCGGAAGGCGTAAGCTATAGCACATGAAGATCTGGGAATCGGCGGAATTCCAAATTTATGATTGTAAAACGCCAAAAAATAAGGAACGGTCATAGAGGGCAGTAACAATGGTTCCTTAGGTCGTTTTTGATGTCCCAAAATTTTTTTAAGTGACTCGGGTCAGATGGCCTTGGCCCACTAGGAAGGCGTGAGCTATAACACATGAAAATCTGGGAATCGAGCTGAATTCTAGTTTTATAGCCGTAAAATGCCATAAAACGAGGAACGATAATGGCGGGGAGATGACTACTGTTTCTTAGGTCGTGGTTGATGTTCCGGAAAATTTTAGGCGATCTAGGTCCGGGGGCCTGGGCCCACACTGAAGGTGCGGGCTAAAGCACACAAAAATCTAAGAATTGGACGGAATTCAAGTTTATGGCTATAAAACGCACAAAAAAAAACAAAGAATGCTCATGGCGAGGCAGTGACTATGGTTATTCATGTCGTATTTGATGGCCTGAAATTTTTTTAGGCAATCAGGGGACCTAGTCCCACGCACAAGGCGTGGTCTATATCACACGATAATCAGGGAATAGGGCGGAATTCCAGTTTTGTGACGGTAAAATGCCAAAAAATGAGGAACAGTCATGGAGGGGCTATGGGAATGGTTCCTTAGGTTGTGTTTGATATCTCGTAAAAATTTTGGGGAATCCAGGTCCGGGGTCCGGGCTCACGCGGAAGGCGTGGGCAATAGCACACTAAAGTCTCGGAATCAATCAGAATTCTAGTTTATGGTTATAAATTGCCAAAAAGGGAGGAACGGTCATGGTGGGGCAGTAACAATGGTTCCTTAATATGTGTGATGTCTCGGAAAATTTTTTGGCGATCCAGGTCAGGGAGCCTGTGTCCAAGTGGAAGACATGGGCTATAGCACACGAAAGCCTGGGAATGGGGCGAAATTCAACTTTTATGACCGTAAAAATGGCAAAAAATGAGGAACGATCATGCTGGGGAGGTGAATGTGGTCCCTTAGGTCGTGCTTGGTGTGCCAAAAAGTTTTAGGCGGTCCGCATTCAAGGGCTTAGGCCCACGCGGAAGGCATGGCTATAGCACACGAAAATTTGGGAATCAGGCAAAATTCCAATTTTATGGCTGTAAAACGCCAAAAAATAAGAAATGGTCATGGCGGGGCGGTGACTATGGTTTCTTAGGTCATGTTTGATGTCCTGATATTTTTTTAGGTGATACGAGTCCGAGCGCTCGGGACCACATGGAAGGGTGGGCTATAGCACACGAAAATCTAGGAATCGAACAGAATTCCAATTTTATGACCGTAAAATGCCAAAAAAATAAGGAATGGTCATGGAGGGGAGGTTACTGTGGTCCCTTAGGTTGTTCTTGTGAACTGAAAATTTTTAGGCGATCCGAGTTCAGGGGCCCTGGCCCATGCAGAATGCATGGCTATAGTACACGAAAATATGGGAATTCAGTAGAGTTCCAATTTTATGGCCTTAAAATGCCAAAAATGAGGAATAGTCATGGATGTGCGGTGAATATGGTTCCTAGGGAAATATTTGGTGTCACAAATTTTTTTTGGTGATACGGGTCCGGTGGTTCAGAACCACGTGGAAGGCGTGGAATATAACACACGAAAATTTAGGAATCGGATGGAATTCCAGTTTTATGGTTGTAAAATGTCAAAACATAAGGAACAATATCGTCAGGCGGTAAAAAGGGTTCCTTAGATCGTGTTTGATATCCCAAAATTTTTTTAGACGATCGAGATCAGGTGGTCCGGGACCACGCGGAAGGTAGGCTATATCATACGAAAATTTGGAAATTGGGTACAGTTTAAGTTTTATGGCCGTAAATATAAAAACAATATGAACGGTCATGGTGGGGCGGTTACTATGGTTCATTGGGTCGTGTTTGATGTCCCGAATTTTTTTTACGCAATATAGGTTCGGGGGCCTAGGCCCACGCGGAAGGCATTGGTTATAGCACACGAAAATATAGGAATCAGACGAAATTCAAGTTTTATGGCCTAAAATGCCAAAACGTGAGAAAAGGTCATGGTGGTGCGGTGACTATGTTTCTTTAGGTCGTGTTTGGTATCTCGCAAAATTTTTAGACGATTTGGATTCGGGGGCCTGGGCCCATGCATAAGGCATGTGGTATAGCACACAAAAATCTGGAAATGCGGAATTCCAGTTTTAGGGCAGCAAAATGCTAAAACAATGAATCGTCATGGAAGGGCGGTGACTATGGTTCCTTAGGACCTGTTTAATGTCCTGAAAAAATTATATGTGATTCGGGTCCAGGGTCTCGGGCCCATGCGGAAGGCGTGTCTATAGCACAAAAAGATCTTAGAATCGAGCAGAATTCTAATTTTATGACCTTAAAAATGCCAAAAAATGAGGAGCGGTGTTGGAGGGAGGTGACTATGGTTCCTTAGGTTGTGTCTGATGTCGTAGAAAAAATTTAGGCGATCTGGGTTTGGGGGCCAAGGTCCACGCAGAAGCATGGGCTGTAGCACATGAAAATCTGGGAATCAAGCGTAATTCCAGTTTTATGGCCGTAAATTACTAAAAACAAGGAACGATCATGGTAGGGAAGTGAATATGGTTCCATAGGTCGTGGTTAATGTCACAGAATAAATTTAGTGATCTGAGCCTTGGGGCCTTCCACGTGGGCTATAACTCACGAGAATTTGGAAAGTAGGCAGAATTCTAGTTTTACGAACGTAGCACGCCAAAAAATGAGGAACGATCAAAACCGGGTGATGACTATGGTTCCTTAGGTCGTGTTTGATGTCCCGAAAAAAATTAAGATGATCCGGGATCGAGGGCTCGGGCCCATGCAGAAGGTGTGGGCTATATCAAACGAAAATCTAGGAATCGGGCGAAATTCCAATTTTATGGCTGTAAATTTAAAATGAGGAGCATTCATGGTGGGGTGGTGACTATGGTTCCTTAGGTCGTGTTAGTTGTTCAGGAAAAAAATTAGGTGATCCGGGTCCGGGGGCCCGAGCGCACACGAAAGTCGTGGGCTATAGCCCATAAAAATTTGGGAATCAGGCGGAACTCTATTTTTATGGCCGTAAAATGCCAAAAAATGAGGAAAGGTCATGGAGGGTCAGTGACTTATGGTTCATTAGGTCATTTTTGATATCCCGAAACAAATTGTGGTGATGCGGATTCAAGGGCCCCGACCCACACGAAAGACGTAGGCTATAACACACGAAAATCTCGGCATCAGGCGGAATTTTAGTTTATGGACGTAAAATTCCAAAAATGAAGAACTTTAATAGGGAGTGTCTATGGTTCCTTAGGTCGTTTTTGATGTCTTATAAAAAATTAAGGCGATCGGGGTACGGGGACCAGGGCCCACGCGAAAGGCATGGGTTATAGCATAGGAGAATCTAAGAATCAGGCGGAATTCAAGTTTTATGCTCGTAAAATGCCAAAAAATGAGTGGTGGGGCAGTGGGTATGGTTCTTTAGGTCGTGTTTGATATCCCAAAACTTTTTTAGGAGATCCGGGTCCGGGGGTCCTATAGCACACCAAAATCTCCGAATGGGGCGGAATTCCAGTTTTATGGCCGTAAAATGCCAAAAAATGAGGAACGGTCATGGCAGGGCATTGACTATGGTTTCTTTGGTAAATTTTGGTATTCGAAAAATTAGGTGATCTGGGTCCGGGGGCCCGACCATGCAGAAGGCATGTGCTATACCAGACGAAAATCTTGGAATCGGACGGAATTCCAGTTTTATAGCATTAAAACGCCAACAAACGAAGAAATTTCTTTGCGGGGTTGTCATAATGGTTGATTAGGTAGTGTTTGATATCCCGAAAAACTTTTAGGCAATCCTGGTACAGAGACACAGGCCCACGCAGAAGGCGTGGGCTATAACACACAAAAATTTAGGAATCGTGAGGACCTCCCATTTTTTTTGCCGTAAAAATCCAAAAACTGAGGAACGATCATCACGAGGGGTGACTATGGTTCCTTAGGACAAGTTTGATGTCCCATAAAAATTTGAGGCAATCCAGGTACGGGGGCCTCGGCCCATCCAGAAGGCTTGGGCTATACCACACGAAAATCTCGGAATCGGGTGGAATTCTAAGTATATGGCCGTAAAATGCCAAATTAGAGGAACAGTCATGGCGGGTGGTGACTATGGTTCCTTAGATCGTGTTTGATATCCCGGAAAATTTTTAGTCAATCCAGGTGCGGGGCTCGGGCCCACGCGGAAGGCATGGTCTATAGTGCACGAAAATCTGGACATCAGGCGGAATTCTATTTTACGGCCGTAATATGCCAAAAATCGAGCAATTGTCATGGCGGGGCGTTGACTATGGTTCCTTAGGTCGTATTTGATGTCCCATAAACAATTAAGGCAATCTGGATCCGGGGACCCGGGCCCATGCAAAAGGTGAGGGCTATAGCACACGAAAAACTGGGAGTCAGGCGAAATTCTAGTTTTATGGCCGTAAATTTCAAAAATGAGGAACAGTCATGGCAGGGTGGTGACTATGGTTCCTTAGGTCATTTTTTTTGTCCCGAAAAACTCTAGGTGATCCGGGTTCGAGGGCCCGAGCCCACGTGGAAGGCGTGGGCTATAGCACACGAAAATTTGGGAATAAGGCGGAATTCCAATTTTATGGCCGTAAAATGCCAAAAAATGAGGAATGACTTAGCGAGGCGGTGACTATGGTTCTTTAGTCGTGTTTGATGTCCTGAAAATGTTTTAGTTGATTCGGATTTGGGGGCCTGGGCCCATGCATAAGGCATGGGGTATAGCACACAATAATTTGAGAATCTGGCGGAATTCCAGTTTTATGGCAGTAAAATGCTAAAATCAAGGAACAATTATGGCGGGGTGGTGACTATGGTTCCTTAGGATGTGTTTGATGTCTCGAAAAAAATTATATCTGATTCGGACCCAGGATCTCTGGACCACGCAGAAGACGTGGTCTATATCCCAAAAATATCTGAGAATCGAGCAGAATTCTAATTTTATGACCGTAAAACGCCAAAAAATGAGGAATGGTCTTTGGGGGGGGGGGGGCGGTGACTATGGTTCCTTCGGCCGTGTTTGATGTTGCGGAAAATTTTTTGGCGATCTAGGTTCGGGGGCCCAGGTCCACGTAGAAGCATGGGCTATAGCACACGAAAATCTAAGAATCGGGCGAAATTCCAGTTTTATGGCCATAAATTGCCAAAAATGAGGAAAGTTCATGGTAGGGCAGTGACTATGGTTCCTGATGTTTTTGTTGATGTCAAAAAATGAATTTAGGCAATCCAGGTCCAGGGGCCAAGACTCACGCGAAGGTGTGGGTTATAGCACACGAAAACTTGGGAATCGAGCGTAATTTCGGTTTAATAGCATTAAAACGCCAAAAATGAGGAATGGTCATGGAGGGACAATCAAAATGGTTCTTTAGGTCGTGTTTGATGACCCGAAAAGTTTTTAGGCGATCCGTTTCCGGGGGCCCGAGCCCACGCAGAAGGCATGGCTATAACACATGAAAATCTAGGATACGGGCAAAATTTCAATTTTATGATTGTAAAACGCCGACAAACGAGTAATGGTCATGGCGGGGTGGTGAATATGGTTCCTAAGGTCGTGTTAGTTCTTCCTCAAAAAATTTAGGTGATCCAGGTGGAGTTTCCTGGGCCCATGCGGAAGGCATGGAATATAGCACATGAAAATTTGTGATTCAGGCGGAATTTTAGTTTTATGGTCATAAAAAGCAAATAAACGAGGAACAATCATGGAAGTACGGTGAGTATGGTTACTTAGGTTGTGTTTCATGTCGTATAACAAATTTAGGCAATCCCGGTCCGGGGTCCCTGGCCCATGCGGAAGGCGTGGGATATAACACACGAAAATCTGGGAATCAGGCGGAATTCTGGCTTTATGGCCGTAAAATGCCAAAAATGAGGAACGCTCATGGAGGACGGGGACTATGGTTCCTTATATCATCTTTGATTCACCGAATTATTTTTACGCGATCCGGTTCTGTGGCCTGGGCCCATGCGGAAGGCGTGGGCTATAGCACACGAAAATCTGGAAATCGGTCGGAATTCCAGTTTTATGGCCATAAAATGCCAAAAAAAAGGAACGGTCATGGCAGGGCAGTGTGGTTCCGTAGCCGTGTTTGATATCTCGAAATAATTTTATGCGATCCGAGTCCGGGGGCCCAGGCCCATGCGGAAGGCATGGGTATAGCACACGAAAATCGTGGAATGGGCGAAATTCAAGTTTTATGGCTGTAAAATGCCAAAAAAGAGGAACGGTCATGGAGGGGCAGTGATCGTGGTTCCTTAGTTAGTGTTTGATGTCCCAGAAAAATTTGAGACAATCCAGGTACGCGGGCTCGGGCACACGCAGAAGGCATGGGCTATAGCACACGAAAATCTTGGAATCGGGTGGAATTCCAGTTTTATGGCCGTAAAATGCCAAAAAATGAGGAACGGTCATGGCGGGGCGGTGACTATGGTTCCTTAAGTGGTGTTTGATGTCTCGAAAATTTTAGGCTATCTGGGTACGGGGCTCGGGCCTACGTGGAAGGCGTGGGCCATAGCACACAAAAATCTGGGCATCAGACGAAATTCTAGTTTACGGCCATAAAACGCCAAAATGAGGAATTGTCATGGTGGGGCATTGACTATTGTTCCATAGGTCGTGTTTGATGTCCCGAAAAAAATTAAGGCGATTTGGGTCCGGGGGACCGAGCCCATGCAGAAGGTGTGGGCTATAACACACGAAAATCTAGGAATCGGGCAAAATTCTAGTTTTATGACAATAAAATGCCAAAAAATAAGGAACATTCAAGGATGGCGGTGACTATGCCCCCACCAATCTTCTGCATATCTTGGTCATCCGACATGACATGAATCACTGAACCTGCACTAAGTTCATGTTTGATGTTCCAAAAAAATTTAGAAGATCCGGGTCCAGGTGTCAAGGCCCTCACGGAAGGAGTGGGCTATAGCGCACGAAAATGCGAAAAAAGGAGGAACGGTCATGGAGGGGCAGTGACTATGATTCCTTAGGTCGTGTTTATTTTCCAAAACAAATTTAGGCGATCCAGGTCTGGGGGCCCGGGACCATGAGGAAGGTGTGAGCTATAGCACATTAAAATCTAGGAATCCTGCTAAATTCCAATATTATAGCATGAAAATTCCAAGAAAAGAGGAACGGTCATGGCGGGGCGGTCACAATGGTTCTTTAGGTCGTGGCGGGTGGAATTCCAGTTTTATGACCGTAAATCGCCAACAACCGAGGAACAGCCATGGCGGAATGGTGACTATGGTTCCTTAGCACGTGTTTGATGACCCCAAACAATTAGGCGATCCTGGTCCAGGGGCCCGGGCCCACGCAAAAGGCGTGGGCATAGATCACGAAAAATTTGGAAATCGAGCGGAATTCCAGTTTTATTACCGTAAAATGACAAAAAATGATAAATCATCATGGCAAGGCAGTGACTACGGTTCCTTAATTTGTGTTTTATGTCCCGAAAAATTTTTTGGCTATCCGATTCGGGGGCCCAGGCTCACGTGGAAGGCATGGGCTATAGCACACAAAAATCCGGGAACCGTAAGGACCTCCTATTTTTTTACCGTAAAATCCAAAAAAGGAGGAACAATCATGGAGGGTGGTGACTATGGTTCCTTAGGTCATGTTTGATGTCCCAAAAAATTTGAGGCAATCTAGGTACGGGGGCCCTGGCCCACAGAGAAGGCGTGGGCTATAGCACAAGAAAATCTTGGAATCGGGGGGAACTCCAATTTTATGGCAGTAAAATGCCAAAAAATGAGTAACGGTCATAGCATGGTGGTGACTATGGTTCCTTAGGCCATGTTTGAT
Organism: Nicotiana paniculata; assembly: GCA_005239505.1. Lineage (NCBI taxonomy): Eukaryota > Viridiplantae > Streptophyta > Magnoliopsida > Solanales > Solanaceae > Nicotiana > Nicotiana paniculata. The sequence continues at coordinate 27,125 of ML349300.1, read as the reverse complement.
GTCCCAGAAAAATTTTAGGCAATGCGGGTACGAGATCCCAGGTCAATGCGGAAGGCGTGGGCAGCACACGAAAATCTGGAAGTCTGGTGGAATTCTAATTTTTGACCATAAATCGCTGAAATACGAGGAATGGTTATGGCGAGGCGGTGGCTATAGTTCCTTAGGTCGTGTTTGATGTCTCAGAAAAAATTGAGCTGACTGGGGACCGGGCCTACGTGGAAGGCGTGGACTACAACACACGATCTAGGAAATTGAGCTAAATTCTAATTTTTTCCTGTAGAACACCGAAAAAGAGGAAAGTTCATGGCAGGGCGGTGACTATGGTTCCTTAGGTCAGGTTTGACGTCACAGAAAACTTTTAGACAATCCAGTTTCGGGGGCCAGGGACCACTCGGAAGGCGTGGGCTATAGCACATGAAAAATTTGGGAATCGGGTGGAATTCTAATTTTATGGCCGTAAAATGCCAAAAAATGAGGAATGACATAGAGAGGAGGTGACTATGGTTCCTTAGTTCGTGTCTGATGTCCTATAAAAGTTTTAGGTGATTCCGGTATGGGGTCCCTAGCCCATACGGAAGGTGTGTGCAATAGCACAGAAAACATCTTTGAATCAGGTAGAATTCCATTTTTGTGGCTGTAAAATGCCAAAAATCGAGGAACGATCATGGAAGGGCGGTGATTATGGTTGCTTAGATCATGTTGGATGTCCCATAAAAAATTTAGGCGATCCAAGTCCAGGGGAACGGGCCCACGCGGAAGGCGTGGGCTGTGTAACACATGAAAATCTGAGAATCGGGCATAATTCTAGTTTTGTAGCAGTAAAATGCCAAAAAATAAGGAATGGTCATGGAGGGGCGGTGACTATGATTCCTTAGGTCGTTTTTGATGTCCCAGAAAAAATTTAGGCGATACATGTTCGGGGTTCCTAGCCCATGCGGAAGGCGAGGGCTAAGGGTGGCAAGTGGGCCGGTCCTGGACCTAAGTGGGCTTCGTGGGCCGGTCTTCAGGGTCCCGGTCCCGGGCCGGTCCCAATTTATATGGGCTTCAAGGTCTCGGTCTTGGTGGTCTTTTTTCCGTAATCGGCCTCGGACCGGGCCTACGAACTAATGGTCCCGGGTAAACGGTCTCGACCCGCGAGCTAAGTGGACCGAACATATACTTTTTTTAATTTTTTTTTATAGAAATTAGAGAAAAAAAGATGTTAATAAAAATATCTAAGGTAATTCCATTTAAGTTTTATTATAGAATTGTGACATAAATTGTTTAATTCAAACTTAAAGACAAAAATATTGTAAAGAGATATTCAAAGCAATGCTTTATAATTTTATTATAGCATTAAAAAAATATGGCAATATCTTTATTAGTCTTCCTCCCCCCTATGGAATGATCACAACAAGGTGCTAATACCACTATTGAGAAGAAAAAGAAACTAATCAAGATGTGCCAAAATACAAGTTTCATAATACATAACTACATACTAATTTTTGTTCATACAAGTTACATGGTATCTCTTACAAAATTCATAAATCCTTCAAGGTTCAGAGAAGTTTTCGTTGGTGGTGGAAGAAAAGAAGCTTGGTCATCATCGCTTAAGGGCGAAGCAACATCCTCCGCAAGTTCAGCTAGCATTTCTTCGTAAGCTTCGTCTACTTCTGGTTGTGATTCAGCAAGTCCAAAATTTCTTCTTTCCGAACGGATCCAGTATCTTAAAAGTACTGATTTTTCCAAGCTTTCCCTCATAGACACTCTATAATCACCGAGTTGAAGTCTTGCTTGACTGAAAGTGCTCTCCGATGCCACTATTGAAGCTTGAATAGTTAAAATGTCTCGGGCCATCCTTGAAATAACCGGAAAGTATTTTTCTTTGTCTTTCCACTATTCCAAAACATTAAAGGAGCCATCGGGATTCACTTTCTCAATTCCCTGTGACAAATAAACTTCAAGCTCATTTAGTTGTGAAAAATCACTACTACTAGATACATGAGAACCCCTAAACCCCGCCCAAGCACTAAGTGCTCTTACTCCAGCAATTCTTTTAGATGATTGAGAATAAGAAGAACAAGGAGTTGGAACATTTGGTCTATCATGATTTAATGCAACTTCATAAGAATTATAAATAGTTTGAGCATTTATTCTAATTGAGGCTTGTGCTTTCGGAAGTTGAGACAACTCCTCATTTTCAAGTGCTAAACCATTATAAACAGTTACATACCAAAATTTAGGACCTCCTAATTTCATTGTAGGAGTTAACAAATCAACAACACCATAAATATGGGGAATAGAAAAAAAATATTTTTTAAACTTTTTTCTCATAGAATTAATAGCAAGTTTATAAATTTCCCCACCCTCTGAAAAATGAGCAAACAAATTTGCAATTTCTGCAATATAAACTAAATAGTTAGAAATAGTAGGATAATATTGCCCAAAAAATTCATTTGTAGCAATATGAAATTTTTCTAAAAAATCTACAAGCATTTTAACATTAGCCCAATCTCCATTCATAAGGCGTTCATTATCATCACTTACATATTCATTAAGCATTGGTAACAATAAGCTAATCATAGTTGTTACCACTTCTACCAATATCAGTTGTAATAGCAACATGATAGTTTATATGAGTAAATAAATAGCGCAAATATCGTTCATATTCATGTTTATATTTTTCGCTCTTTACGGTTGTGCGAGGAAAACCTTTATAAGTAGGATTAAAAACTTTTCTAATATAATGCACAAAGTTAGGGTCAAAAGGAAAACTATAAGGTAAGCACATAACGGTTACCATTTTCAACAATCCTTCCCGATCGTTTTTTGGATCATAATGTAAAATACCACCGGTAACAGTGTTAATTCCCGGTTGAAATTGATTTGACCCAGTACAAGGGTCATCCTGACTAGGAGTAGGTACACTTTTACCCTCAGACAAAGCTTTCATACGAAGATATCTGACTCTATCTTGAAGGTGTATCAATATGTGTCTAGCCAAAGTTCCCGCCCCCCCTCCCCCCTCCCGCGACCCAAAATATTTAAAAGCTAAATCCTTGCAACAAGTTTTACACTTGGCCTTATTTTGTGGAATTAGTTGAGTTAAAAATGGGCAAACAATATATGTTTCCGTCTATTTGGTACGTTGTCTAGAAAAAGTAGAGGCAGTAATAAGAGTATCATATGGGACATCATTTGGATTATCACTAGTTGGGTTAACTTCAGGAGCATGACTAGTGGGTGTATCATCATCCGGTTGAGTTTCATCAAAATCTATTTCTTCATCATCATTTCCATCGATAGTTGGATTACCATAAAGAGCATTCATATATTCATGGTCTAATTGTTCACCAGGTGCAATATTATGGCAAAATGACTCTCGGTAAATTGTGATAAACTATTATCGCTATCAAGAATAGCAGGTGTAGGAAATATATGAGGTTTGTTTCGGGGAATCGGGGGAAGTGGAGGAGGAACAGAATGACCACTAGATTCACCACTCTTGGATTTTACCTTATTTTTGCTAAATATTTTTTTAAGGAATAAGCCATCTTAATTAATCAAGCAATACAAAGTAAATAAAACAAAAAAAACTTATAATATTAAAACTTACGAGTTGGAATGAGTTTACTGAATTGATGAACAACTTGTTGAAAATTGATTATCGTTGAAGAGTTGAAGACTTCAATTCAACAACGTCACAATTTTTTCACAATTGTAACAATAAAGTAAGCAATAGTAGCAATTATAGAAGAATTTTAGAGAGAGATTGTGATAGATTGANGGGGGGGGGGGGGGTAAATGGCTATTTTATAAATAGCCAACATCTATTTTTTAAAGGCCAACGACAAGATTTTTGCAATCCCAAACGGTCATATTTTCTTTTAAAATTATGGCCGTTAGGACCGTTTAGGCCCACCAAGGACCGGTCCGGTCCGGTCTCAAACAGTCCCGATCTCACGGTCTTTTTTCGGGAACAGTCCCAGAAGACCGGCCCACCCCCATGGTCCAGTTCTAACCGGTTACGGACCGTTTAGACCCATGAGACCGTTTGGTCCGCGGTTCCGGGCCTGGACCGACCCACTTTCCACCCTTAGCAAGGTCTATAGCACACAAAAATCTGGGAATCAGGCGGAATTCCAGTTTAATAAAGAACTGTCTTAGCAGGGCGGTCACTATGGTTCTCTAGGTCGTGTTTGATGTCTATGAAAATATTTAGGGGAACCCGGTCCAAGTGCCTGGGACCACGTGGAAGGCGTGGGTTATAATATACGAAAATCAGGGAATCGGGCGGAATTTCAGTTTTATGGCCATAAAACCAAAAAATAAGGAACGATCATGGCGGGGCAGTGACTATGGTTCCTAAGGTCGTGTTTGATGTCCCAAAAAAAATTAGGCAATCTAGGTCGGGGCCTGGTTCCATGCAGAAGGTGTGGGCTATAGCATATGAAAATCTGGGAATCAGGCGGAATTTCAATTTTATGGCCGTAAAATGCTAAAAATGAGGAATGGCTATATAAGTGCGGTGAGAATGGTTCTTTAGGTCGTTCCTTATCCCCCCAAAAAATTAGTTGATCCGGGTACAGGGGATCGAGTCCACGAGGAAGGCGTGTGCTATAACACACGAAAATCTTGGAATCAGGCGGAATTCCAATTATATGGCCGTAAAACGCAAAAAAACAAGGAACAGTGATGGTGGGGCACTGAATATGGTTCCTTAGGTCGTGTTCAATGTCCCGAAAAATATTTAGGCGATAAGCACATGAAAATCTGAGAATCGGGCGGAATTCCAGTTTTATGACCGTAAAATGTCAAAAAACGAGAAGCAGTCATGGAGGGATGGTGACTATGGTTCCTTAGGCCGTGCTTGATGTCCCAAAAAAGTATAGGTGATTCGGGTCAGGAGACCCGGGCCCACTCGGATGGTGTGGGCTATAGCACACGAAAATATGAGAATTGGGAAGAATTTCAGTTTTATGATCGAAAATTCCAAAAAATGAGGAACGGTCATGGTTGGGCGGTAACTATCGCTCCTTAGGCCGTGTTTGACATCCTGAAAAAATTTAAGGTGATCCGAGTACGCGGGCCTGAGACCATGCGGAAGGCGTGGGCGATAGCACACGAAAATCTTGGAATCGGACGAAATTCCAGTTTTAATGCTGTAAAATGCCAAAAAATGAGTGACGTTCATGGAGGGGCAGTGATTATGGTTCCTTAGGTCGTGTTTGATATCCCAAAAAATATTAGGCAATCCAGTTCCAGGGAAGGGGCCCGCGCGGAAGGCGTGGGCTAAACCATAGGAAAATCTAGGAATATGGCAAAATTTCAATTTTATGGCCGTAAAACACCAAAAAAATGAAGAACGGTATTGGAGGAACTATGGTTCCTTAGGTCGTGTTTGATGTTTTGGAAAATGTTTAGGCGATACGGGTCCGGGGGCCCATGCACACACGGAATCCGTGGGATATTGCACACGAAAATCTAGGAATCGGGGGGAGGGGGAGGGATTTAACTTTTAAGGCTTTAAAACACCAAAAAATGAGGAACAATCATGGAGAGACGGAGACTATGGTTCCCTAGGACGTGTTTGATATTCCAAAAATATTTTAGGCGACTCGGGTCCGGGGGCTAGGGCCCACGTGGAAGACATGGGGTATAACACACGAAAATCTAGGGATCAGGCGGAATTGTTTTATGGCTGTAAAACACCAACAAACGAGGAACAATCATGGAGGGGTGGTGACTATTATTCCTTATATCGTGTTTGGTTATCCAAAAAAATTAGGAAATCCAGGTCCAAGGGTCCGCGCCCACGCGGAAGAAATGGGCTATAGATCAAATTTTTTTTGAAATCGGGCAGAATACCAGTTTTATGACCGTAAAGCACCAAAAAATGAGAAACCGTCATGGAGGGGCAATGACTACGATTATTTAAGTCGTGTTTGATTTCCCTTAAAAAAATTAGGCCATCTAGGTCTGGGGCCCAGGACCACGCGGAAGGCGTGGACTATTGCACACGAAAATCTGGGAATCTAGGAAAATTCCAGTTTTATGGCTGTAAAATACCAAAAAAACGCGTAACAATCATGGTGGGTGGTGACTATGGTTCCTTAGGTCGTGTTTGATGTCCCTTAAAAAATTTAGACGATCTAGGTCCGGGACCCAAGGCCCACGGGCACACGAAAATATGGGAATCTAGGAAAATTCCAGTTTTATGGCTGTAAAATGCCAAAAAATGACGAACGATCATGGCGAGACGGTGACTATGGTTCCTTGGGTCATGTTTGAGGTCCCGAAATAATTTTAAGCGATCCAGGTATTAGGGCCCGGGCCCACGCAAAAGGCATGGGATATAGCACACGAAAATCAGGGAATCAGACAGAATTACAGTTTTAAGGCTGTAAAATGCCAAAAAGAGTAACTTTCATGGAAGGGTGGTGAATATGGTTCCTTAGGTCATGTTTGAGGTCCCGGAAAAATATTAGACGGTCCGGGTCAGGGGGCCCGGGCCCACACAAAAGGTTTGGGATATAGCACACGAAAATTTGTGAATCAGGCTGAATTTTGGTTATATGGCCGTTGTATACGATCAAAATTGGGGATGACCGATTTTGAGGCTTCTACGAGATTCTGAGCCCGATCACGATTGCATCGGAGCAGATGCCGCTAAGCAACCCCGAGGTGCATTCCTGGAGGAAGTATATCGAGGGATCGATATACCTCGAGACAGAATAAAGATCGAAGACCGTCATGGAAAGGCGGAAAGCTCCTAAGAGCACGTGGTTAAAGCCGACAACGCCTGAAAAATAGTATGAGTCTGTACCAGACCATTATACAACTGTACCAGCAGTATTTCTTATTAATAATTATACATGTACTATGTTGGAATTTCTCTTCCTATATAAAGGGGACCCTTGTCATTTTTTGGGACACATGAGTATTGAATACAACAAGAACATTCTCTGCCTTCTTAACATACTCAACATTTGTTCTGCGGATTTATTGCCTTTCATTTTATTGTGTTCATTAAAATTGTTCTTCATTTACTACTCATTATTGATCATAAAGGTTTATCATCGAGGCCCTCCATACTGTTATTTCTTCATCGACCGTCCTCTATTAGGCACTATAGTTCAACCTCGAGGCCCTTCTTCGGCCAGCTCGAGACCCTGTTTTGTAATAACTTGGTTTACATATCACTACTTTTATTTACTCTTACCTTATTATCCTAGCTCACACTTAATATCTATTGCCTAACAACTAGTATAAAAATAAATCACATATTTTTAGAACGACAAAATCATGTATAATTGTCATTACCATTTTCAAGGTAAACAACCTTAAAATACGAAAAAATGAGTAACGGTCGTGACGGGGCGGTGACTGTGGTTCCTTAGGTCGTGTTTGATGTCTTGAAAAATATTAGTCAATCCTGGTCCAAGGTCCGGGGCCCGCGCCGGAAGGCGTGGGCTATAGCATAGGAAAATTTAATATGGCGAAATTTCAATTTTATAGCCTTAAAACGCCAAAAAACAAAGAACGGTAATGGAGGACCGGTGCTTATGGTTCCTTTGGTCATGTTTGATGTGTTGGAAAAAATTTAGGTGATCCGGGTCCGGGGGCCTGTGCACATACTGCAGGCGTGGGCTATTGCACACAAAAATCTAGGAATCGGGCAGGATTTTAGTTTTATGGCTTTACTGTAACCAAAAAATGAGGAACAATCATGGTGTGGCGGTGACTATGATTCCTTACGTCATGTTTGATATCCAAAAAAAAATTCTAGGCGACTCGGGTTCGGGGGCTAGGGCCCACGCAGAAGACTTGAGCTATAGCACACGAAAATCTAGAGGGATGGTGACTATGGCTCCTTAGATCGTGTTTGATAACCCAAAAGTAATGAGGCAATCCGGATCTAGGGGCCCGGGCCCACGCGGAAATCGCGGGCTATAGATCACGAAAATTCGGGAATCGCGTAGAATTCCAGTTATATGACCGTAAAATGCCAAAAATGAGAACCGTCATGGCGGAGCAGCGACTATAGTTCCTTAAGTTGTGTTTGATGTCCCAAAAACATTTTTAGGTGATACAGTTCGGGGGGCCTGGGCCCACACGGAAAAGGCGTGGGCTCTAACATACGAAAATCTAGGAATCGTGAGGACCTCCAATTTTTTACCGTAAAAATCCAAAAAATGAGGAACTTTCATGGCGGCCAGTGACTATGGTTCTGTAGGTCTTGTTTGATGTCTTGGAAAAAATTTAGGCGATCCGAGTATGCGGGCTTGAGCCCCTGCGGAAGGCGTGGGCTAGAGCGCACAAAAATCCTGGAATTGGACGAAATTTCAGTTTTAAGGCCGTAAAATGCCTAAAGACCATTAATGGTCATGGAGGGGCGGTGACAATAGTTCCTTAGGTCATGTTTGATGTCCCAAAAAATATTTGGCAATCCGGGTTTAGGGCAGGGGCCTGTGCGGAAGGCGTGGGCTAAAGTAGAGGAAAATCTAGGAATATGGCGAAATTTCAATTTTATGGCGCCAAAAAACAAATAACGGTATCAGAGGAACTATGGTTACTTAGGTCGTGTTTTATGTCTTAGAAAACTTTTAGGCGATCCGGGTCTGGGGGCCCGCGGAAGGCGTGGGCTATTGCACACAAAAATCTGGGAAACAGGGGGAATTTAAGTTTTAAGGATTTAAAACACCATAAAATGAGGAACAATCATGGCTCCGCGGTGACTATGGTTCCTTAGGTCGTGTTTGATATCCCAAAAAATTTTTAGGCGACCCAGGTTCGCGGGCTAGGGCTCACGCGGAAGGCATGGGGTATAGCACACAAAAATCTAGGAATTAGGCGAAATTACAGTTTTATGGCTGTAAAACGCCAACAAACGAGGAACAGTCATGGAGGGGTGGTGACTATGGTTCATTAGCTCGTGTTAGATTACCCAAAAAAATTAGGAGATCCAAGTCCATGGTCCCAGGCCCACGCGGAAGGCGTGGGCTATAAATCACAAAAATTTGGGAATCGGGCAAAATTCAAGTTTCATGACCGTAAAACACCAAAAAATGAGAAACCATCATGGTGGGGGAATGACTACGGTTCATTAAGTCGTGAATGTCTCGAAAATTTTTTAGGCTGTCTGATTCAGGTGCCCGGGCCCATGAGAAAGGCGTAGGATAAAGCACAAAAATCTGGGAATCGTGAGCACCTCCATTTGCTTACCGTAAAAATCCAAAAAGCGCGTAACACTCATGAGGGTGTTGAATATGGTTCCTTAGGTCATTTTTGATATCCCGGAAAAAATTTAGGCTATCTAGGTCCGGGACCGAAGGCCCACGCGGAAGGGGTGGGCTATTGTACACGAAAATCTAGGAATCTGGGGAAATTCCAGTTTTATGGCTGTAAAATCCCAAAAAACGAGGAACGATCATGGAGAGGCGGTGACTATGGTTCCTTAGGTCCTGTTTGAGGTCCCGAAATAATTTTAAGCAGTCCGAGTATTGGGTCCCGGGCCCAGGCCCACGTGGAAGGCGTGGGCTATAGCACACGAAAATGAGGGAATCAGGTGAAATTACAGTTTTATGGCTGTAAAATGCCAAAAAATGAGTAACGGTCATGGCAGGGTGGTGACTATGGTTCCTTAGGTCGTGTTTGAGGTCCCAAAAGAATTTTAGACGATCCGGGTCAGGGGGCCTGGGCCCACGCAAAAGGCGTGGGCTATAGCACACGAAAATCTAGGAATAGGTGGAATTTTGGTTATATGGCCGTAATATACCAAAAAATGAGGAACGGTCATGACAGGGCAGTGACTGTGGTTTCTTATTCCGTGTTTGATGCCTTGAAAAATATTAGTCAATCCTAGTCCACAGGCCGGGGCCCGCGCCAAAGGCGTGGGCTATAACATAGGAAAATTTGGGAATATGGCAAAATTTCAATTTTATGGCCGTAAAACGCCGGTGAATATGGTCCCTTTAGTCATGTTTAATTTCTTGGAAAAGTTTTAGGCGATCCGGGCCCGGGTTCCCGTGCGTACACTGAAGGCGTGGGGTATTGCACACAAAAATCTAGGAATCGGGCGGAATTTCAGTTTTATGGGTTTAAAACACCAAAAATATGAGGAACAATCATGGCGTGGCGGTGACTATGGTTCCTTAAGTCGTGTTTGATATCCCAAAAAAATTTAAGGCGATCGGGTTCGGGGGGCCTGGGCCCCCACGGAAGGCGTGGGCTATAGCACACGAAAATCTGGGAATCGTGAGAACCTCAGGTTTTTACCGTAAAAATCCAAAAAATGAGAAATTGTCGTGGCCAGCAGTGACTATGGTTCCATAGATATTGTTTGATATCCTGGAATTTTTTTTGGTGATCTAGGTCCGGGGCCTAGGGCCCACACGCAAGGCGTAGGCTATAGCACATGAAAATCAAGGAATCATGCGAAATTCTAGTTTTATGGCTGTAAAATGCCAAAAATGAGGAATGGTCATGGCGGAGCTGTGAATATGGTTCCATGGGTCGTTCTTGATGTCCCAAATTTTTTTAGGCAATCCGGGTAGGGGGGAACGGGCCCACACGTAAGGCGTGGGGCTATAACGTACAAAAATTTGGGAATCGGGGGGAATTCCAGGCTTATGGCCGTAAAATGCTAAAAACGTGTAATGGTCATGGCGGGATGGTGAATTTGGTTGCTTCGGTCGTCTTTGATGTCCTGAAAAATTTAAAAGCAATACGGGTATTGGGGCCTGGGCCCACGTGGAAGGCGTGGACTATAGCACATGAAAATAAAGGAATCGGGCGCAGTTCCTGTTTTAAGACCGTAAAATGATAAAAAATGAGTAACGGTCATGGCGGGGCAGTGATTATAGTTCCTTAGATCGTTTTTGACGGGTTTGGGGGCCCAGGCCCATGTAAAAGGCGTGGGCTAGCACACGAAAATCTGGGAATCAAGTAGAATTTAGGTTATATAGCCGTAAAATACCAAAACATTAGGAACGACTGTGACGGGGCAGTGACTATGTTTCCATAGGTCATGTGTGATATCTCAAAAAACGTTAGGAAATTTGGGTCCAGGGGCCAAGGCCCACTGGAAGGCGTGGGCCATAACATAGGAAAATGTAGGAATATGGCGGAATTTCAATTTTATGGCCGTAAAATGCTAAAAAATGAATAACGGTAATGCCAGGTTGGTGACTATGATTCCTTAGGTTGTGTTTGATGTCCAGGAAAACATTTAGGCGATACGGGTCTGGTGCCCAGGTCCACATGGAAAGCAAGGGCTATAGCACACGAAGATTAATGAATCGGGCAGAATTTCAATTTTATGGCCATAAAACTCCTAAAAACAGGGAACGGTCATGGAGGGGTGGTGACTATGGTTCCTTAGATTTTGTATGATGTACCAAAAAAAATTAAGGTGATCCGGGTCCGGAGGACTTGGCCCACACGGAAGGCGTGGTCTATAGCACACAAAAATCTAGAAATTGGGCAGAATTCCAGTTTTAAGGCCGTAAAATACTAAAATAAGAAATGGTCATAGAAGGGGGGTGACTATGGTTCCATATTCCATTTTAATGTCCGGAAAAATTTAAGGCAAATCCGGGTTCGGGGCCCCGGGCTCAAGCGCAAGCCATGGGCTATAACACACGAAAATCTGGGAATCATGGCTTTGGTTTCTTAGGTCATAGAGGGGCAGTGGCTTTGTCTTCTTAGGTTATGCTTGATGTACCGGAAAAGTTTTAGGCGATTCGGGTTCGGGGACCTTGGCCTGCACGGAAGACGTGGGTTGTTGCATAGGAAAATGTGAGAATCGAGCGAAATTCCATATTTATGGCTGTAAAACACCAATAAACGAGGAAATTTCATGGCGTGGCGGTGACTATGGTTCCTTAAGTCGTTTTTGATGTCCCTAAAAAATTTAAGGCAATTAGGGTCTGGGGGTCCAGGCCCACGCACAAGGCGTGGGCTATAGCACACGAAAATCTAGAAATCTAGTGGAATTCTAGTTTTATGGCCGTAAAATGCTAATAAACGAGGACATGTAATGAAGGGGCAGTGACTATGGTTCCTTAGATTGTGTTTGATGTCCCGAAAAATTTATATGCGATCCGGATCCAGGATCCCGGGCCCACGCAGAAGGCAAGGGATATAGGACACGAAAATCTGGGAATTGGGCAAAATTCCAGTTTTATGACCATAAAATACCAAAAAATAAGGAACAATCATGGTGGGGCGGTGATTTTGGTTCCTTAGGCATAGGCTATAGCATACGAAAATATGAGAATCGGGCCGAAATCAACTTTTATGGCTTAAATATGCCAAAAAATGAGGAAAGGTCATGACAGGGTGGTAGCTATTGTTTCTTAGGTTGTTTTTCATGGTTCGAAAAATTTTAGGTGGTCGGGGTGTGGTGGTTGGGGCCCACGTGATGTGTCTGGGCTTTAACACACAAAAAATTAGTAATCGGGTCGAATTTAAGTTTTATGGCCCTAAAATGCCAAAACACTAGGAACGGCCATGGCTGTGCAGTGACTATTGTTCCTAAGGTCATTTTTGATGGTTCAAAAATATTTTAGGCGGCTTGGGTCCATGCAGAAGTTGTGTGCTATAACACACTAAAATCTGAGAATCAAACCGAATTCAAGTTTTATGGCCCTAAAACACCAAAAATGAGGAACGGTCATGGTGGGGCGGTGACTAATGTTCCCTTGGTCATTTTTGATGGTAAGGAAAATTTTTTAGCAGTCCAAGTCTGGTGGCTTGGGCCCACGCAGAAGGCTGGGCTATCGCACACAAAAGTCTGGGAATCGCACCGAATTCAAGTTTTATTACTCTAAAATACCAAAAAACAAGGAACGGTTGGGGTGATGACTATTTTTCCTTAGGTCGTTTGTGATGGCCTGAAAATATTCTTGGTAGTCCGGGTCTGGTGGCCTAGGCCCATGCTAAAGGCGTGGGTTAAAACACACAAAAATCTGAGAATCAGGCCAAATTCTAGTTTTATGGTTCTAAAATAATAAAAAACTAGGAACGGTCATGGCGAGGCGGTAACTAATGTTCGTTATCATTTTTTATGGTCCAGAAAACTTTTGGCGGCCCGTGACCCGGGCCCACAAGGAAAGAGCGGGTTTTAGCACACGAAAATGTGAGAATCGATCGAATTAAAGTTATATGGCCAAACAATGAGGAACGGTCATGGTGGGGCGGTGATTATTGCTCCTTAGGTCATTTTTTATGGTATGGAAAATTTTTTGGAATCAGGGTACGGTTACCCAAGCCCACACGGAAGGCGTGGACTATAGCACACGAAAATATAGGAATCAGGCCGAATTCAAGTTTTATGTTCAAAAAATGCCAAACAACTAGGAACGGTCATGGCGTAGCTGTGAGTATTGTTCCTTAGGTCATTTTTGATGGTCCGAAATTTTTTTGGTGTTACAGGTCTGGTGGCCGGGAAACACGCGGAAGGCGTGGGCTATAGCACACGGAAATCTGTAAATCAGGCAGAATTCAAGTTTTATGGCCCTAAAAATGCCAAAAAGACAAAGAAAGGTCATGGGGAGGCGGTGACTAATGTTCCTTAGGTTATTTTATATGGGCCAAATAAAGGCGGTCCTGGTCCGGTGGACTGTCCTCACGCGCAAGGAATGGTCGATACCATACGAAAATTTAGGAATCGGGTCGAATTCAAGTTTTATGGTACAAAATTCCAAAAATGACGAACGGTCATGAAAGAATAGTGACTATTGTTCCTTAGGTCATTTTTTATGGCCCGGACAAAATTTAGGCGGTCTAGGTCCGGTCTCCGGGGCCACCCGAAATGCGTGGGCTATAGCACACAAAAATCAGGGAATCAGGCCAAATTCAAGTTTTATGGCCCTAAAATGCCTAAAAAAAAGAAACGGTCATGGCTGGGTGGTGAATAATGTTCCTTAGGTCATTTTTTATCTTCCGGAAAAAAATTTGGCGATCCGAGCCCACGTGGAAGGCGTGCGCTATATAGCACACAAAAATATGAGAATCGGGTTGAATTCAAGTTATATGGTCCTAAAATGCCAAAAACAAGGAACAGTAATAGCGGAATGGTAACTAATGTTACTTAGGTAATTTTTTGTTGATTAGAAAAAATTTATGCGGTCTGGATTTGGTGGCCAAGGCGTGGGCTATAGCCAACGAAAATAGGGGAATTAGGCCGAATTAAAGTTTTATGGCCCAAAAACTCCAAAAAGGAGGAACGGTCATGGAGTGGCGATGAATATTATTCCTTAGGTCATTTTTTTTGTCTGAATTTTTTTTGGTGGTCCGGGTCTTGTGGCTCGGGCCCACACGGAAGGCATGGGTTATAGCATACGAAAATTTAAGAATCAGGCTAAATTCAAGTTTTATGGCCCTAACCCTAAAAAATAATGATCGCTCATGGAGGGGCGGTGACTAATGTTCCTTAGGTAATTTTTGATAGTTAGTAAAAAAATATTGTCGGACCAAGTGCGGTGTCCTGGGCCCACGCGGAAGGCGTAGGCTATCGCACATGAAAAATATGGAATCGAGCCGAATTCAAGTTTTATGACCCTAAAATGCCAAAAATTGGGAACACTTATGGCGGGGCGGTGACTAATCTTACTTAGGTCATTTTTGATAGTCCAAAAAAACTTTTGGCAGTTTAGATCCGATTTCCCGGACCCACGCGGAAGGCATGGGCTATAGCACACGTAAATCTGGGAATCAGGCCGAATTCAAGTTTTATGGCCCTAAAATGTCACAAAACGAGAAACGGTCATGTCGGGGCGGTGACTAATGTTCCTTAAGTAATTTTTGATAATCCAAAAAAGAATTTGGCGGTCCGGATCTGGTGGCCAGGGACCACGTGGAAGGCGTGGGCTATAACACACATAAATTTGGGAATCGGGCCGAAATCATGTTTTACGGCCCTAAAATATAACAAAACGAGGAACCTGTCATAGCGGTGTTGATACCCAATTTTTTCTCAAATTATTTTTTAATTTGTATATTTACCTCCAAAATCACTCTTTATAATAACTGGTCTTTTTCCAAAATTTTTCATATTTTTATTAAATCCTTTTCCAATTTATTAAGTATTTTTTATATTCAATAATTATTCATAAATTGTATTATAAAGAATTTCAAAATATTTCCCCGTGAATATATCATTTTTAATCCTATTAGGATTTAATTATTTCACAAATTCGCCAATTTGGCATTATTTTACCATAATTACAATAACTTTGCAACTATGACCTAATTGTGCATTTTATACCATTTAAATCAATAATTATTTCATTTTATATTTTTTATACTCATTAATTACCTTAATTTCATTTATCTAGCATTAGTTTCATTTTATGTGATTACTAGATATTTATTTAATTATTTATCTATTTTTAATGGGTGTTTAACAATTAGCCACATATATTTAAATTCTAGCCTAATTCTAGCCCAACCCATCAGATTTTAACAACCCAATTCCATACCCAGCCCAAATCAATTCCATACCCGGCGCAACCTCGGATCTATCTGAGCCGTTGATCAAATTAGATCAACGACCCATATCCCACCTACCATAATTAAACTAGACCTACCGCCCTCCGACCCCTCATTTCCCAATCTCTCTTTCTCTCTCTATCTCTCTCTGGTTCTCTCTAGAACCTTCTCTTGTCTCTCCACCTCCATCGGAGTTTGTTCGTCTTCTCCGGCTAGTTCCCTCGCCGGAAACTGTGGTCTTTCACTATCTCTTGGTTATTGCTTCACCCTACACCGATCTAATGGCACCCTAAGGCCCTCAGGCGAGCCTGGAGCGGTTCACATCTTACCTATGGTCCATCATTCTATCTTACGGCCTCCTCCGGCCGTCTGAGTAAGAGCCATGACTTTTCCGGCTAACGTTAGCGATATCTTTAAGGTTTTTCTCATTTTTTTAACTCTCTGAAACCCTAACCCCTGGTATTTTCACGATTCCTTTAGATCTGTCTTAGATCTATGTACATCATGAATCTTTTGACATGTTTTCTTCAAAAACCTTCCTATTCTCTTAGATCTACACTAGATCCGGGTTTATTACGAGTATTATTACATTTTTTCTTAAAGGTTTTCCATTTTTTAACAAGTTTTTTACTTAGGGTTTCTGAGACCTTTTCTTCAAACGATTTCTTGAAGTTTAAGTGATTTTTCTCATATGCTTAAACGTTTATCACTGTTAATCATGATTTATTTAGTTTTAACACTGTGTTCTAAATGCTGAGCATGTCTTTTCTTTCAATTTGTATGTGTGTCTGTTTTCCATGAGTAATCCATGTTTCTTTGTGATTGTTGCTTCACTATGCTATTGTGTCTTTGATTTTAGCTGCTTCTTGTGTGTTCACCCTGCTTGAATCACTGCTGTCTTGAATCCCTGAATGATTATGAGTAGTACTGTACTTATTTTTCATACGATATCCTCTACTGATTCTGCATGTTTCCTTAGATACATGAGGCCATCCCTTAATTAGTACCAATTTCGAATCCCTGATTTCTTATGAGATGTTCTTATTTCCAACTTTGTTTTCTTACCTTGTTACATAATTGATTACTGTTAATTGATTGTTATTTCCTTAAGTGATATTTTCTGAACCTAGCCTCAATTGTATGCTTGAACTAGGGGTGAAACTGTTTCCTTACATGTTACAAGCATAAGAACCTTCCTTAATTATTATTTTTACCTACTATCTGTTTGAGTTTAACCCCTTCAATTAAGGGATACCTAATTGCCTATTATACTTACACTGTTCTTATATTCCTCTAAGCTATATATGGTTTTTTCCTTATTAAAAACTCACAGTGTGAATTACTCCCTTGATTAGGGGTACTCAAAATGATGGGTCTGAAAAAGGACGCGGAATTGGTATGTCTGGAGGATTCGTACATTCCTTTTGACTACTTGTACGAACGGTATGGCTACAGTAAATCATACCATACCTATCATGACGAGTTTGCTATCACCTCTCTAGGACACGTCCATCGTCGAGTGTTCGTGTTTATGGTATGCTTTTTGGGATTGATCGTGTTCTCGATGAAGAAAGAAATGATCCATACCAGGCTAGCCATGGTAACTAAGCCCATAATGGAAGGGTTAAATGGGAAATATTTCAGCATTGTGCCCATGATCGTTGCAGATATGTACTGGGCCTTAGAAAAATGTCAACAAGGAGCAAAGCATTTCGAAGGTTGCAATCTGTTACTCCTACTCTGGCTCGTAGAACATCTCCAAAAGAGGGAATATCGACAGGACATCCACTGCCGAATGTAGGATGACCACATCGCTTTCCATCACCCAAAGCGAATGAACTATATCCCTGACATGTTCGCTAAACCTAAAGATGCTGAAGGATGGGTCGAGATTTTAATAACCTGACTGAAGAACAGGTTCAATGGATGTTCGAATGGTTTCCAGCGGATGAGTTCATCATTCGATCCCGAGACGCATCATTTCTGGTACTGACTAAGGGGGACATGCCCTTACATCCCTCTTCGAGTTATGAGGCAAGCAAGAAGGAAGCAAGTCATCCCTAGGGTCGAGAAGATGAGCCATCTCTGAGCCCACTTTCAAAATAATGACAGTCCTCACAAGTGCCAAGCTCAACACCTATGGCACTGCAAGGTTATACTTGAGAAAGACACCATCGAGCCAGACATGTATCACACCGGTTATACCCCTTTCTATCTGGTTTGGTTAGAAGAAGATCTGGGTGGTCAGAGCAAGCCAGGGTACGTCCGAGGTCACAGGGTTTTAGATGAAAGGGCTGAAGCACAAGTCAAGTTCAACCAGTTGCGTAAAAAGATCCTGGAAAATGAGGATGATCACCAAAAGATACATGAGTCCAACAAAAGACTGATCAGGGAATGGAAGGACATGTAGTGCCAACAAGAGGCTGGGATATTTGGAACGAGGTATAATCGATTTGGAAGAAAAGTTCATAAAAAGTGTTGAAGATTGTCAAAAGGTTGAGGGAGCTGCAGGGGGATGCTTAGCCAGAACTTATTTGCTGCTGGGACTTTGCGAGCTGGGAAAGCTGTTAGAAGAAAGCAGGAATGTCAAATATGGGGAAGGTCCTTCTGGGACCAAGTAGATAGGAATGTCTTTATTTTTCTAACAATGTAATAAGGCCAATGGCCATTAGTGATTTTTGTTTTTCGTCTGTCGCTTCGGGATTTGTCTATTTTATTATCAACAAAATGAGTCATTTGGAATTTAAAGTTCTCCAAATCAATTTGTCGCTAGGCCTACCTCGGGCACAAAGAGGTCCCCAACTTAGGATATGCTTTCATTTCTGCATTATGTGTTTAAATACTGCAATACTCTTTTCATAATCCTCACTGACTTGGTTACCTTTTATTTTTATTTTTCTTACTCCCTTCCCCAAAGGTTAGTTCGTGCATTCTGGCATCATCAGCCTATCACACCAGATCCAAGGGTTCTCCACCTACTCCTCCCCTAGTCCTCATAAGGGCAAAGACAAAGGCAAAAGTAAGATGGAAGAGTCCAGCGACATCCGAAAGGAGAATGTAATTGAAAGGGTAGAGGCCACTGATGGCCGAGGTATTCAGGTCCTGCATGAGAACATGCCACCACTTGAACAAAAATTGCTGAAGTTTCAGGAAGAACTCGATCAAGTCCGGAATCTGGCCAACTTGTCATTTTCCCTCAACGTCCCTGGCGTCAACCTTCCAAATGCTCAAAACCCCGCACCTCCACAAAATATCACAAGACAACAAAATCATCCCGTACCTTACTATCACACCACTCCCCCAAAGAACCAAACTCTCCCAACACAGTACAATACTTGCCACACCATAAATAACACCCCACTACTCATCCAGAACCTCAAAACCACACAAAAGACCATTTCCACACTTATAACAATCCCATCTATGTGGAAACCATGACCCACTCCACTCCGCCTATCCCACTGGCATCCGAGTCTGACGAAAAGGATTTACTTATCAGGAACCTGGCGAGGAGCTTAGGAAACTGACTAGCCGAGTCCAGGGTGTTGAAGGGACCAAGGGTATTGAAGGGTTGAATTATGAAGAGCTTTGTATCTAACCTGATGTCGAACTGCTCGAGGGGTACAAACCTCCAAAGTTCGAAATGTTCGACGGTATTGGTGATCCGAGAGTCCATCTGAGGACCTATTGCGACAAATTGGTTGGCGTGGGAAAGGATGAAAAATCCGCATGAAGATGTTCATGAGGAGTTTGAAGGGAGATGCACTGTCTTGGTACATCAGCCAAGACCCCAAGAAATGGTCAAACTGGGTAAGCATGGCGTCTGATTTCATGGACAGGTTTAGATTCAAATAGAGAACGCACCAGATGTGTTCTACATTCAAAATTTGAAAAAGAATCCTACAGAAACCTTTCGCGAGTATGCTACTCGCTGGAGGTCCGAAGCCGCTAAAGTCAGACCTGCTCTCGAGGAAGAACAGATGAACAAGTTCTTTGTCCGGGCTCACGACCCGCAGTATTATGAACGGTTAATGATGGTTGAGGGCCACAAGTTCTCTGAAATCATCAAATTGGGTGAGCATATTGAAGAAGGTATTAAAAGCGGTATGTTTACAAATTTTGAAGCCTTGCAAGCCACTAACAAGGCTCTACAGTACGGTGGTGTGTTTAAGAAGAGAGATGTGGGAGCCGTAATAGTTGCACAAAGAACCAAGTCCCCACTCAAGTACCAATCCTATCCAACACCTCCACTCACATATCATCCCTCACCAAATTACCAAGCACCCTCACCAAATTACCAAGATCCACCACCAAATTACCAAACTCCACCACCTTCCTACCAAGCTCCACCACCCACATATCAACCTGCTTTGCCCAAATATCCACAACCCGCTCCTGTCTACCACACTTATAATTCCCAGCCATCCCATTACCAATCACCCCCTGCACGCCAAAACTTCCCTATACCTCATCCCAATTTTGATTGCCGCCCTCCAAAGAAATACACCGCCATAGCCGAGCCCATTGACCAGCTATATATAAGACTCAAAGTTGCTGGTTATGTTACACCTATCCCTGTTGCCACCCCTGAGAATCCTTCTCAGTGGTTTAACCCAAAAAAATCCTGTGCATACCATTCCGGCATGAAGGGACACACCATCGAAAAATGCCGTTCCCTCAAGGACAAAATACAGGCTCTCATTGACAATAAGATTATTGTGGCAAAAGACCCCGCTCCAAACATCCGCGACAATCCTCTGCCAGACCATAAAGGTAGAGGTATCCATATGATTGAAATAGAAGATGATTAGGATCCCGAGGGGTCAATCGGATTGATCGCAGGAAGCGATGACCCAAAGAAATCCGCAGTCACTCTCAAACCGATCATAGTCCAGATTCAGCCATCTGAGGCCGCTGAGGTGAATTTGTATATACCATTTGAGTTTGAAGCAGTTCCACTGGAAAAGTCACCAGTGCCAATTGAAGTTGAATTTTTATCTCCAGCAAATACACCAGCTTCGTTCGAGGTTGCAGTCCTGCCACCCCGAACACACATTCCGTTTGAAATAAAGATGGCTGCACCAATTCCGGTAGAAATGTCAACCACGCCACCCTTCTATTCAAATGCTATTCCTTGGGACTACACAGCCGAGGCAAGAAGGAAAAGCAAGGTCAGGTCTGAGGAAGCTGTCGCAGCATAGGGTATGACGAGAACTGGTAGGGTCTACACCCCTGAGCATCTGGCCGAGTCAAGCAGGCAGGCTGGCAACAAGCCTCCCCTTATCGAAATGGGTCCCGATGACCTTTGGAGAAAGGTACATGCTAAGGAGTATTCATTCATCTACCAGATGAACAAGACACCGGCACAAATATCCATCCTTTCTCTGCTGCAGAATTCCGAAACACACAGAAATGCTTTGTTGAAAATGTTGAGTGAACCATACGTGCCAAATAACATCACTAGTGGGGGAATGGCCAATATGGTAGGCCAGGTACTAGAGAGTCATAAAATCACTTTTCATGAGGATGAGCTACCACCTGAAGGATTGGGGCAAAACAAGGCACTGCACATCACCGTGCAGTGCGAGGATCATTTCATCACAAGAATCTTGATCGACGGAGGTTCCAGTCTTAACATCTATCCGTTAATAACACTCAAGAAATTGGGTAAAGGGCTACATGAGATAAAGGTTGGGGTGATCAATGTGAAATCCTTTGACGGTTCTCAGAGGTCCACCATGGGGGAGATCAGTCTATGTCTACAGATAGGATCGACTTGGTTCGAAGTAGATTTCCAGGTGATAGATGTTCCGGTATCCTACAACCTGTTGTTGGGACGACCCTGGATTCATGCTGCTAGGGCCATAGCCTCAACACTACATCAGGCGGTAAAATTCGAGTGGAACCACCAAGAGGTGATTATTCATGGCGACGGTAGCAATCGCATTTATAGTCGTCAAACTATTCCGGTGATTGATGGAAAAAGGAAGATAGGCGGAAGAACTTACCACCATATTGAACGGGTCAATGCTATCAACAAGGACAAATGGTGGGATAACAAGATTGAGAGCATCCTGAACTGGAGAGGATATGATCCAGGCAAAGGGCTCGGTAAAAACCTCCAAGGGATCACGAAGCCTATAAAACTCAAGGAGCATGGAACCACTTTCGGTTTGGGGTATGAGTACACTTGGAAGGAATTTAACGACTAGTATCCACCTTGGGGCGGTCCCTATTACCCTTTGGAGCATCCGATACCTCATCTTGAGCAGACTTTCAAGCAAGCCGACACTATCTACGATTCAGATGAAGAAGAAGCACTTGCCGCAATGAGGAGTTTGTTCCTACAGAATGATGATATGGATTGCTGTGTTGTCTTTGAGGGAGATGGGGAGGAAGACCCTTCCATACAGACTGTGATCAAGGGGGAATATCTCAAGAACTCGTCTATCAAGACAACCAAATCCTGACGAGCCTCGGGCATTACTACTACTTGTCTTGATGAACCGATAACTATTACATGCAATGAGACAACGCGGAAAACGGACATTGATTCAGAAGAGGATGACATAACCGACGAGATTGTCAAAGAAGTTGAGAACTTTGAAACAGACCTAAGTCCAACCAGGATGAGATCGAAGTTATCAACCTGGGAGATTCAGAAAATGTCAAGGAGACTCGTATCAGCATTCATTTGTCACCATCAGAAAAGAAAGAATACACAGAGTTTCTAAGAGAGTATGAGGACTTATTTTCATGGTTGTATGATGACATGACTGGTCTAAGTACGTCTATTATGGCTCATAAACTGCCAACCAATCCAATATGTCCACCAGTGAAACAAAAGCTCAGAAAGTTCAAACCCGACATGAGTTTGAAAATCAAAGAAGAAGTTACCAAGCAGATCAACGCCAAAGTTCTCCGGGTAGTGGAGTACCCGACATGGTTATCCAACATTTTACCTGTGTCAAAGAAGGACGGGATGGTTAGAGTCTGCATCGACTACCGGGATCTCAACCGGGCCAGTCCGAAAGATGACTTCCCTTTGCCAAATATACAGATTCTGATTGATAACTGCGCCAAGCATGAATTGCAATCCTTTGTGGATTGCTTCGCTAGTTATCACCAGATTTGGATGGATGAGGAAGATGCTGAGAAAACGACGTTTATTACGCCATGAGGAGTGTATTGTTACAAAATGATGCCATTCGGTCTAAAGAATGCAGGGGCCACCTACATGAGGGCCATGAATACCATATTCCATAAAATGATTCACAAAGAGATCGAGGTGTACGTAGACAATGTCATTATCAAATCAAAGAAAGCTGCTGATCACATGGAGAATGTGGGGAAGTTCTTGAATAGATTGCGAAAATACAATCTGAAACTAAACCCCGCGAAGTGTGCATTCGGGGTTCCTGCTGGGAAGTTGCTGAGATTTATTGTAAGCCGCCGGGGAATAGAATTGGATCCATCCAAGGTCAAAGCCATTCAAGAGTTACCACCAACAAGGAACAAGAAAGATGTGATGAGTTTCTTGGGGAGGCTTAATTACATCAGCCGATTTATAGCACAGACTACAGTCATCTGCGACCAAGTGGACCGATGATTGTCAAAGGCTTTCGACAGAATCAAGGAATATTTGTCAACACCACCAGTCCTAGTACCACCCGAGCCAGACAGACATTTACTACTCTATCTTGCGGTGTTAGACAGAGCTTTCGGCTGCGTTCTAGGGCAGCACGATGAAATAGGAAGGAAGGAACAATCTATTTATTACCTCAGCAAGAAGTTCACTCCATATGAGGCCCGGTATTCTCTATTAGAGCATACCAGTTGTGCTCTAACTTGGGTCTCCCAAAAGCCGAGACACTACTTCTGTGCCTACACAACATATCTCATATCAAAGATGGATCCATTAAAGTACATCTTTCAGAAGCCCATGCCCACTGGCAAGCTAGACAAATGACAGATCTTGCTGAGAAAATTTGACATTGTTTACATGACTCAGAAGGCAGTTAAAGGACAAGCTCCGACAGACCATCTTGCTGAGAATCCCGTAGATGGAGGATACGAACCCCTAAAAACGTATTTTCCTGATGAAGAGGTATCATTCATAGGAGAAGATATTGCAGAATCCTATGATGGTTGGAGGATGTTCATTGATGGAGCAGAAAATTTCAAGGGATTCGGTATTGGAGCAGTACTAGTATCAGAGACCGGTCAACATTATCCGATATCTACCAAACTCAGGTTCCCTTGCACCAACAATATGGCAGAATATGAAGCATGCATCTTGGGGCTCAATATGGCCATTGACATGAATGTCCGAGAGCTGTTAGTAATCAGTGTTTCAGACTTACTGGTACATCAGGTACAAGGAGAATGGGCAACAAAGAATTCCAAGATACTGCACCACGTACAGGAATTAAGAAAGAGGTTCACAAAGATAGAGTTCCGGCACGTCCTCAGAATCCATAATGAGTTCGCCGACGCATTAGATACTTTGTCTTCAATGATCCAGCATCCGGACAAGAATTTCATTGACCATATTCCCATAAAGATCCATAATCATCCAGATTACTGTGCCCATATCGCAGAAAAAGCAGGCAAAAATCCTTGGTTTCATGACATTGATAGGTACTTGGCAAAAGGAGAATACCCCGAGCTTGAAAATTCCACTCAGAAACGCACACTTCGGAGATTGTCCAACAATTTTTTTCCACAGCGGAGGAATCCTGTATAGGAGGACTCATGATTTGGGGTTATTAAGGTGTGTTGACGCAAATGAAGCATCAAAGTTGCTGGAAGAAATTCATGCATGTACCTGTGACCCACATATAAACGGTTTTGTTTTAGCAAAGTAAATACTACGAGCTGGTTACTTTTGGATGACTATGGAAACAGACTGTATCCAGTATGTTCGGAAGTGCCACCGCTGCCAGATACATGGGGATATGATAAAAGTACCTCCAAGTGAGCACAATGTAACAAGCTCACCGTGGCCGTTCGCCGCTTGGGGTATGGACGTTATTGGACCAATTGAGCCTGCCGCTTCCAATGGTCACAGGTTCATTTTGGTCACCATTGACTACTTCACTAAATGGGTCGAAGCAGCCTCCTACAAAGCAGTTACTAAGAAAGTTGTGGCCGACTTTGTTCGCGACCGCATTGTTTGTCGGTTCGGAGTTCCAGAGTCAATCATCACCGAAAATGGTTCTAATTTCAACAGTGACTTGATGAAAGCTATGTGTGAAACCTTTAAGATCAAACACAAGAATTCCACAACATACAAACCTCAGATGAATAGAGTCGTAGAGGTCGCTAACAAAAACATCAAGAAGATACTAAGAAAGATGATAGAAAGGCACATGCAATGGCATGAAAAGTTATCATTCGCCTTACTGGGTTACCGCACCACTGTCCGCACATCAACAGGGGCAACTCCCTATATGCTGGTTTATGGTACAGAGGCTGTTATTCCCGCCGAAGTGGAGATTCCATCTCTAAGAATTATACAGGAAGCTGAGCTCAGCGATGTAGAGTGGGTAAGAAGCCGTTATGAGCAACTAGCCCTCATAGACGGGAAGAGAATGAATGCAGTATGTCATGGTCAACTATATCAGAACAGAATGGCCAGGGCCTTCAACACAAAAGTCAAGTCGAGACGATTCACACCAGGGCAACTGGTGTTAAAGAAAATCTTTCCGCATCAAGATGAAGCCAAGGGGAAGTTCTCTCATAACTGGCAAGGTCCGTACATGGTTCATAGAGTGCTGACAGGAGGAGAACTTATACTCGCAGAAATGGACAGAGAAGTCTGGCCCAAACCAATCAATTCAGATGCAGTCAAGCGCAATTATGTGTAATCTTTATGCTTTCTCAATGATGTAATTTGAACTACGCCTGACCTGATTCCCGTTTAAGAGGGGATACGTAGGCATCCTTATGGGTTTGGTCACAATTCAATAAAAAATCTATTTTTTCCCCGCGATTGGAAACTGGGGAAGAATTTTGAGGAGGACCCTCAAAATTCTGAAGCAAGTTCAGCCAGTCACGGCGCGAGCAGCAGTCAGAGGCATCCACCCAGCAAACTGGGGAAGAATTTTGAGGAGGACCCTCAAAATTCCGCAATAGAAGAGGGCGCAATGTCTCAAGCCGAGCCACGTTGTCGGTTCATCTAAAAACTATTTTAGATTATATATTACACTCTTACAAAATCATGCATATTTATTTTCTGAAACATCTTGTTTAGCGAACGCTACCCCAATGATACATACAGTATCATCAGATCAAGTCGACGAGCCGAGCAGAGCCAACGGGAATGCGAACTAAACTTCCCCTGTACAAAAATTACGATTTTTCTTTGGATGGAGACACGAATTGCAAAAGCCCCAAAACATATTATCCGCTCAAAGGACAGACATTGTTCCTCAAACTCATCGCACATGCCAACATTTGTTATCAGCACAAACAATGCTTCATCATCATATTGCTCTACCGCAATTTAGCACCAACTAAGAATTTCTGTTGTCCTTCCTTAAATATTTCATAAGGCTACCTTTCTGCCTTCCGAGACTAAACGCTGTCTCCATCTACATTTGCATATTGCATAAAGCTACCTTTCTGCCTTCCGAGACTAAACACTGTCTCCATCTGCATCCGCATATTGCATAAGGCTACCTTTCTGCCTTCCGAGACTAAATGCTGTCTCCATTTGCATCCGCATATTGCATAAGGCTACCTTTCTGCCTTCCAAGACTAAGCACTGTTTCCCATTTACTTTTTAAAAGCAACCCATGTCTCTATCATTCGCTTCCTTTCGAGCTAAGCTTTGCCCTTTTGAATTCGCAAGACTACGCTCTGTCTTGTCAGCATCATGCTATTGCATCTTCATGGGCTGAAATATTGCCAACCTATCCAAAGGCGTCATTGTTCGGAGGCACCATCTTCATAGCCCGAGAACACCATGTCATCGCCTGAGGATCTCTTTTATCATTTTGCATATCATTATTCAAAGGCGTCATGGTTCGGAGGCACCATCTCCATGGCCCTAGAACACCATTTCATGGCTTGCGAATCCCTCATTAAAGCAATTTATGGCCCCGGACATCATGGTCTAAAGACGTCATCCTTAACCGTCCAAAGACAACATTCATCATCCAACAAGAATTTGCATCATGTTTAAATTATGCACAATATACGCTCGTGTTATTTATTTGTAGGTAATCCGGCAAGCAACAATCATCCAGGCAGAAGTGGTTCCGCTCCAGGTCTCCTAACTATCCCGTCAGCCGTTTGCCCATCTAACCCTGTATTTGGCGTCTGTTCTTGTAAAACTTCATCGGCATACTTCGCCGATGACCCCGGAACTACATACGGCCTGATTCCTGTAAGACTAGGGATATGTAGGCTGCTCAGGAACCAGGGTGCGGCCTGAACCTTTCAAGCTATTTCCCCTCGGTCAAAATTGGCCATCATATCTTTACTCGACAACTCTTTCATCCTTCCCGGGTAAAGAGGGGCAGCTGTTGATACCCAATTTTTTCTAAAATTATTTTTTAATTTGTATATACACCTCCAAAATTACTCTTTATAATAACTGGTATTTTTTCGAAATTTTTCATATTTTTATTAAATCCTTTTCCAAT